>APFE030655016.1:142093-211672 GCA_000404065.3 Pinus taeda
AAAATAATTAATTAATTCATCTTGAGTTAATTAGTTGGAGAAATTCAAGCTAGAAGTCTTTGTGAAGTCATGCAACAATTATCCCTTAAATGAAGGAGATTATCCCTTAATCAAGGAGATAAGGATGAGTTTTAATTGAGTTGTAATTAGTTAGCTCAGTTATTTGAGTTATGTCCAGTTAAATTAGTTCCAAACAGTTTGAGGAACTAATTGCAAGTTCAGTCAGTTAATGCATGCATGCATCAAACTAGTGTACTCCAGATAACTGAAGATTCTCTCATAAATAACCCATGCGTGTTTATTCAGAGAAAGATCCAGTTGAGATTGAAGACAGGGACAATGTACTATCAGTTGCTAGAATTTTCCTATAAGGAAAACTCTTGCATGCAGAAGGAATTCATTCCTTGAGATTTGCGCAGTTTTACAGGGTGTAAGATTAGTGTTACACATGGTAATAGTAGGATCACCCAGGAAAAACTGCACTAGGAAATAGGAGCTTGGAGGGTAGTGTGAAGGACTTAATGAGAAGTCCATTTTACCTGTGAGCATCTATGAGGATTGCACTAAGTGCTAGCTAGCTGTGAGAGCTAAAGTTGCGTGTAATCCTGAGATATTTCCACTTGTATGATAATACAAATAGTGGGGTTTTTAGTTGAGGCTTTCCCTTGAGTATTCTTATGTGTTTCATGTGCATTTATTCTGCTTCTAGTTATATGTGTTATGTTTTATCTCGCTCAAATCTATTAAGCTTCTGCAAGTTTGATTGTAGAAATAGATTAAGTATTTTGCTTTAGTTATATTGCATTATCAAGTTAATCTACAGTGGGAATTTCTACAATTTCCATACCTGGTTACCACAATCCTCCCATACTACCATACGTTGATTGCTAGAGTTATATGAACGTTGGTTAACATCTCTCCACATGGATCGATCCAATTACCAGTCAGTTACACCGAGCAATGCAAATGATCAAGAGATGGAGTGGGTGGAGGAGGACGAGCTAGGGGTGTACATTACAATCAAGTATACGCCTAGTGGTTCCCATAGGCTTTTTTTGTTATCTCTTTAATCAACATTTTTCTTATTTCTATTGTGATGTCATCGGTTCGGTCCTTTTTAATTGGATTTTACCCATCAAAATATTTGCTCTCATAAGAGAGATCTAAGACAAAATTGCAGGTTTGGAAGAGACCAGTGCTTCATTTAATGATTAAAAGAGAGAAAGAAATCATGGTGGAATAAGTGTTTGAAGGGAACAACATGACTAAATTTACAAAAGAACGGCTAACGCGGGTGGAATACTTGGTTCCATTAGCCATAGAAAAGGGTTGGTTGATCATAATTAATTATGCCATCTAGAGAGTACTAGAAGGATTTCACTGTTTAGAATCAATGAAAACAACTACGTTCTAGTCCAATGGAAATGCCACCAATTCTCCTTATATTCGCCGAATTATTGTGGGCACTGCAACTCTACGGATTGTGACTCTCCTGGATATTGTTAGCACCGCCTTCTTAGCTTTTAGCACTTATATGACCAGATAAGGCTCTGTAAAAGAGGGTTTTGAAAATAGACTTTTAAAGAACATCTACCAAAGTTTTAAACAACACATCTATTGAAAAGGTAAAATGGGCGACAAAGAAAATGTTCTTCCTCCTTCAAATAAGAGGGTTGCATGCAGACATATTTCTAGAGATAATGATCTTGATGCAGAGGAAGATGCTTTTGGTCAAGAATTTGGAACTTTCCAGAGGGCAAGTGAAGAGGTCCTTGCATCTAGAAGAATTATGAAATTTTGTTGCAATCCAACAACATCTAGTGGAGCAGCCAATCCCTTTGCAACACTTCGTTTGGTTCCCCCTCCCACACCATCTTCTACTTCAGGTGAAACAGTGGTGAAGGCTTCTGAAACTACCCTTTCCACAACATCTGGTGAGAAACCTTCTATTGTGAAAGAGGAAGATGTATCTTAGGCTATAAATGACACTGATATACTTGGAAACCAAAATAAGGCTACATAAGTGCTTGAGCTAAAGGTTGTGTATGTAATTATTAATGAGGCCAAGGAAGTAATTGAGACTAATTTTTTGATGCAAATGTGAATGAGTATGATTCAAAAGATAAGGAAGAGGCATATTTGGAGCCTACTGGAGTTGGTAAGCGAATGTTGCAGACCTGACATGCACATCTAGAGCACAAGAAAACTGCTCAAAAAAACAATGTAAGACAACATATGAAATACATATATCACAACATGTAGAATAACATAGATAGTGTTGAGAGAAGGAGCATTTCAATGTTAGATGCACATCAATGAAATAGGCAAACATAGTAGAAATAATAGTAAAATAAAGACCACAACAAAAGTGGCTCAAATTGGAGTAGGGCTAGAATTCGCCCACAATGATACCATGGTAAACACAACAAGTGTGAAGACATGAGATATGAAGGATCAACCTTGAATGCATATATTATTCACAATGATACATATTTATACAAGTCTAGTGACCTTTGGTTTCATATTCCAAGTGCTCTCTTGGACTCCCTTTGATTGTTCAACTTCCACACCAACCCTTAGACGATTAGGCGTCCAATACTTAGGTTCAAATATTTTCCAAACATGCCAAACACATGATAAACATTTCAACAAACATATGGTAAACATATCAGCTATAGGTCATGAATGCATATTTGAACATTATTTCATTCATTTCACCAAAGAATAATCAAGAAGGCTCACTACCCTCTCAAGCTAGCCCCAACAACACTTGTTAGCTCATAAACTCATATAACCATTTAATAACTTATCAAGTCATAAGAAATATCCATAACAAGGGCACATCATTTAACCATGCCATGACAAACTAGTCATAAAATCAACACAATAACCAATACATGTGCTCATTGATCTCAATAAGAAATAACACATAATAACATATAGATAAAGCCAACCAAGTCAGAGACTTCCACGTACCACTATACCATAGAATTGGTTGAACCAAATCTCTCTTTCAGCCAATCACCCCTATGCCATATTCCAAGCATGAATTTGGGATCTCATGGAATAAACCAAAACAAAACCAACTAGGGTTTCTAGAGGCTAAACTACCTGAACCCTTAACCATAATGATTTCACCTAAACCAATCCATAAATCACCAAACCAATAGAAGCATGGATGCCTCACAATTTATTCACCACACATAGAATAATTTTCTTATCTCCATCCACATGTCAAGGGCCTCCTAGATAAAACCATCTCCATCTACAAGCCTTGGGATTTTCCTGAGACCACCTCACTCAGATTGAAAATCTTCTGCAAATCCAAAGCTCGACCAAGAATGAATCCCATCACACCATGGCTATCCAGGAAATGGCAAGGCAAGGTTGAAACCAATATCAATCTAGGAAAATCCCATGTCAATGATAACAAAGAAATCATGTAAACCAAATGCATGCACCATGCATTCAAACCCCAGCAAGGAAATCACACATGCAACTTGTTACTCGCAAAATATTCATGTTGTAGTTGCTCTTCCATTCTTCTCCTTGTGCTCCCTTGATTTCCTTTGCTTGTCCTTTGCTTGCTTGTGTTCTTCCTTCTCTCTCTCTTCCTTAGAGTACGAAGCTAATCAAAAGTTGCCAACTATTTCTCAGATGCCTTTTTATCATTGATTTTTGATGTCTCTTTCTTTTTGTTTCCTTTATTTTCTCTTTAATTTCCCTTACATGCATATTCATGTCTCTTCATCTTCCTTTTCTCCTATTTTTCCTTTATTTCTTATATTAAATTGCCATTCATTGCCTTTTGTCTATTTCCAATTCCATTGCCAATTTTCATATCCATTAATTAACCATAAGTGACCCCTAATGTGATGCTTTTCCTTGCATTCAGCTTGGAATATGTGTCGCATGACCTTGGTTGATTTTTTCATTTTTACATGGAAATATAATCTGGGGTTATTAGACATAGTTACACAAACATGATGATAGGCCAAGGTACTTAACTCTAACAAACTTCAACCAATAGTCTCTCATCCCCCATCAACCTACACAACCTAAGGTAATGCACCCCATTTTCTGCACCCATAATCTATCAAGTTGTGCCATTACCCTTCCAAGGTTACTAACTTAGGTTGGCTAGGAATGTCTCAGAGCCCCGTGGCTTCTAGGAGTTCCATCTACCCTTAGAAGTCTCCAGGTACCTTATTGGCCTCACATTAAAGGTACCTATACCCATACCCAAATAAACTTAGGATTAACAGTGTAATAAAATCATAGGGTCATACCCTTATTCCTCCATCTAGAAGTTTAGTAATCATCTAAGCTCCCTCTTAGAAAGGAATGATTATAAAAATCCTCCCTAAACAATACAAAAATTTCCCCTTTTATATGCATGTGCCCTTTTTGGCAAGTGGCACTTCATGAATTCATTTTCTGGACTTAGGATAAAAACATGTCACTTCTGATTTTGGGCATAGTATAACAATTGAATAACCCCTTAAGCTTAAGGCCCTCATCTCTTAGCCCTTAACCCCACTTTCTCAATCATGGAGTTATAGCCCCCCAAACTCTCTTCTAACTTGGTCTGTAGCAATGGTATATTTTATTAATATGCATGTGATTACAATTTAGAAACATAGGTTCTATTGCCGTTTATCACATAAGCTCATTAGCTTAGAATCACATAGGCATAAAAGCATATAACATACATTAGTACAACACATAATTACGTGGGAATGTAGGCCCTGAAATATTTCCCAGCTCACTAGAAAAACATGATATGTAGAATACACATAGGGTTCATCATTGGGGTATCACTTTCCCCTCCGTCTTATTTATGTACTATCCTCAGTGCATTATATATATATATATACACACACACAATCAAAATTGTTTAAAAATATGAGGGTACTCCTCCCTCAAGGCATCCTTATGCTTCCCACACCTTTACCAAGGCGATGCCTTTATTCAAGAGCACTTTGACCTTCCTATTCAAAATTCACATAAGCTAAACTTGAAAATATCCCTCTGGTTCCACTTGAATCATATTCTAGTCAATTACATGATTAACATCAATAACATACTTTTTAAGTAGTGAAATATTAAACACATTAGGAACATGCATGGATGTTTGCAACGCAATCATATCTACAACTAGGCCAATCCTCTCTAGTATCTCAAATGGTGCACAAAATCTAGTTTCCAACTTTGAGCAACTTCCCAATTTTAGTGAACTCTTCTTGAAAGTTTACTTTTCGGAAAACATGGTCACGAACTCTAAATTCCCTATTTTTCATGTTTTTATCTGCATAGCTTTTTTGCCTATCCTAGGAAATCTTCACATTCTCTGAGAAAATCTAGCCCAACTATGGCCATGTCCAATGAGTTGTCCCAACTCACATGTGTGTTGCATTGTCTACTATACAAGGCCTTGAATGGGCTCATCTTCAAATATGCTTGATACTCATTGTTATATGCAATCTCCACTAAGTGTAAATACTCTTCCCATTTTGATGGTTTATCCATCCCATACAACCTTAGTATATCTTCAATCACTTTATTGAACCTCTCTATTTTTCCATCAAAATCTAGATGATGTGTCGTAGTAAAGTTGAAATTGGTTCCAAATCCCTTGAATCCTTTCGAAAAGCTTGATGTAAACTTGAGATATCTATCGAAAATAATTTCCTTAGGCACCCCATGTAACTTGGTAATTTTGTTCATATATATTTCAAAAATATTTGCTTCTTTGTGTGTTGAATTTAATAGAATAAAACGAGCATCCTCAATGAGCTTATCCACCACTACCATGATGGAATCATGATTCCTCAAAACCTTGGGAAAATTTGTAATAAAATTAATAGAGACAATGCCCTATTTCCACTCGGAAATGGGTATTAGTCATAGCAATCTTGCTAGAAATCTATGTTCATCCTTAACCTTTTGGAACTTCAAACATATGGCTACATAATCAACCACTTCCTTTTTCATACCTAACCAAAAGTATTTTTTCTTGACTATCGAAATTGTATTTTGATACCCTAGATGTCCAACATAAGGTACCTTGTGCATCTCACTCAACATTATCCATTTCAGCTCCTAAGAATTTGACACATAATTTTTTCATGTGTACATGAGGATTCCATCCTCTTCCAACTCATAATTCCTGTACTTTTTCTATAAATTACCTTGTTGTATCTCTTCCTTCAGTTTCATGTATTAATGACCTAAAGTTTTAGCCTCCAAAATTATGCCTTTTTAGATCATATTTGTATATACTTATGGTGATAACATGCATTTATGCACTCTTTTTCCGATTGCATCAACCACCTTATTTTCATTTTTGATATGCTTGATTAAATATCATAATTAGCCAAAAATTTAGCCATCAAATTTGTTTGGAATTCAAAATTGGTTGTCCAAACAAATGCTTCAGACCATTGTGGTATGTTCTCAATTCAAATCTTTCTATCATAAGGTAATTCCTCCACATTTTCAAGGAATGAATGATGGATTCCAACTCCAAATCATGAGTGGCATAATTCCTCTCATGTTCCTTCAACTTCCTTAACTCATAGCATATTACATGCCCATTTTGCAAGAGTTTTCCTCCAAGTCCTTTCTTGCATGTATTAGTGGACACAATAAAATATTCATTTGGATAAACTATCATTAATATTGGGACACTTGTTAGTATAATTTTCAAATACCAAATTGCCTCTTCACATTTTTTAGACCACTAAAATTTTACACTCTTTTTTTGTAAAGAAGTGATATGATGTGCTATTTTTGAGAATCTCTCAGTAAATCTCCAATAATAGCCTACTAAACCCATAAAATATTTTACTTTTGTTACAATTTTAGGTGTTGGCCACTCTCTGATTGTTTGAATTCTTTTTTATTCAATTGTCTCTCTCCCCTTGAGATGACATGACCCAAATAATGAATGTAATTTTGATAAAATGAGCATTTACTAATCTTGGCATAACAGTGATGCGCTCTAAGTACCTGCAACACCATCCTCAAATGATGCTCACGTTCTTTTTCAGATTTTGAGTACACTAGAATGTCATCCAAAAATAAAATAACTAACCTATCCAAATAATTCAAGAAAATTACATCCATTAAGCACACAAAAACACTTGGTGCATTGGATAGCCCAAAAGACACCACCACAACTCATACAATCCATACCAAGTTCCAAATGTTGTCTTGTTGATGTCTTCCTCCTTAATACTTATTTGATGGTATCTTAACTTTAGGTTAATATTGGAGAACACCTTATCTCCTCATAGTTTTTCAAACAAGTCATCTATTTTTGGTAAAGGATACTTACTCTTCATTGTCACCTTGTTCAATTTCAATATATCTATATAATATATACTATAATATATATATATATATATATATATAACCTCAATGTGGCATCTTTCTTTTTAACAAAGAGAACTGGAGCATCTCAAGGTGACATACTTGGGCATATGTACCCCTTCTTAAAAAATTCTTCCAACTACATCTACAATTATATAATCTCTAGCATGATCATCCTATATGGTGTCTTGGACACTGGGGTAACTCCAAGTACCAAATTTATGAAAAATTCAATATACCTTTTAGGTGGTAAACTTGGGATTTCAGTAAATACATCGTCAAATTCTTTAAGTTTTGTATAGTCTTCAATGCTTGGCACCTTTTACTTGACTACCTATTCCATGTGAGTAGCATACATTTGACACTCTTTTCAAGGAAAGTTTTAGGGGCTAAATTTTGCAAATGGGCCAATTTTCCACACTTTCTCCAATAAAAAAGGATTCTCTAATTTCCATTTTTTCTATAAATTATTTGCGAAAGTATCATTGGATAAAATTATTTTACCTTAAAAATCATCAAAATTTTTATAGAGACTATATAAAATCATTAGAAATTTGAATATTTTTATAAAAATATTGCCACATATTTTACAGTTTTCGTATAATGGACTAATAAGATTCGCTATAGTTTGTATACTTTAAGATAAACATCCATCCTTAAAATTTTCCTGAATATTTTTCTAAAATATTTATTCAATTACATGTTTGATGTTCCCTTCATAGAAAATAGGCCTTGGAATCCTTTCCACTTGTCTTTGCTACCCTTATTTATCAAGGAAAGTGAAGGCCATATTAGAACAATCCACAATAAGATTGTGCTTGTCCAACCAATCCATACGAATTAGACAATCATATGGACCCAAAGGTATAATTTTTGATTCTACAGTTGTACTCAAACCATTCATGTCAATTTGACAATCCTTCACTAGTTTAGTTATCCTTCTCTTAGCCTCTCTAGCTAGTTAAACCAACCAAGTGCTAACATGCTTGGTTTTATTCAAATTAAATCTTTTAACAATCTTAGGATCAATATAACTATGGCTGACTCTGGAATCAATTAAAATGGAAATGGGATGATTTTTGTATCTTTCCTTCAACTTAAATCAAGTGAGCCTGGTGATTAGTATGCATGTTATCCAACGTTGCATATATTATGGAAATGCTTCTACCCATACCCTCCATTCTATCAATCCATAAATATGGTGCACAATCCTTATTTTGTCTACTTTGTGAGGGAAATATATACACATGTGTTCCCCTTCACAACCTTATCACTTGATGGACTGAAATTTTGGGATTTTCTCCAACTAGTTATCTCTCCTCGATTCACTTTAGGTTGGATGGGTTTGTTGATTTTCTTGAGAAATTCTCTTGAAAAATAAAGGTTTATATCCCCTCTTCCTTTGCTTCACCTTGTTCCTCTTCTTTTCATCACATGTTTTCTAGAAGGATGCGTTATTTTTATTCACTTCATAAAGGTACAATGCCTTCCTCTAGCTTCATTCAAATTCTTGGGCTCATCAAATTTAATTGTGTCACTATACAATGATGGTAAATAACTTAAAAATACTTGTACTTTGATATTTTCATATTTAATAAAACCAACATATCTTAGTAATTCAATGAATTTCCTTTCATAGTCTTCCATTATCATGCTCTCCATTGTGAGTTCAATGAACTCATGCATTTTTATTTCTTAGTAGTTTCTTGACAATTATTTCTTCTAGAATAACCTCTCGAACTTCCTCAATGATATCTTCTTATCATCCAAATGCTTAACTTCCTTAAGTTTCTCCTACCACGTATTTTGTTTTCCCTTTAAGTAGAATTGTGATTCGAGCCTCTAATTTGGATGAGTAATTATACAATTGAAGATACTTCCTTATCTCCAACAACCAAGCTTCAATTTCCACACCCTTCTTATGATCACCATAAAAGGTAGGAGGTTTAATATTCCTAAGAACTTCTTGTAAATTATCCAATTCAAAGTTCCTCCTTTGCTATTTAGTTGGTGATATGCTTAGACTACTCCCAGATCCCAAGGAAACATAACTCCTCTTGGTTGAATGTCTTGGTGAGTGATGTTGATACCAAAACTCATATAATACTTTGAACTTACACTAATCTCACTCTTAACTTGAGAATTATGTTCTTCTACCTAGCTTGAATCAGAGTTCTTTTCCATTTGCCTCTATAAATGATTTTAAATTTGTAAAATATCAATATTAATCTAATATTTCTCCTTCATCAACCTTTCGTTATTATCCTTATAGTTGAGAACCTCCATTTTGAGACTCCTCATGGTCTCCTCTAGGTCTCTATTCTATGACCTACCCATTCCATGTCCATTTGATTCCACCTTAGCATTTCCCATGCTAACATTCATACCTTTGACCCTCTCTTCATAGTTGTAGGACCCCTGAGAATCTACCATACTTACAATCCTCATGTTAATTAGGTTCTTGTAAGATACTGATAACGTCATTTTAATTTCCTAGGAAAATGGCATACCCAAGTTAGAATTATAGGTTGATAGATGCATTCTCCACCTCAATATATTTCCATTGGCTATTCTTTTTCCAAAACTTAATTTTGGGATACAAGTTATGGCATGTGAAAGTTTTGGCTGATTTTGCTCAATTCTCCCTTTTTTTTCGTTGGTCTAATCCACGGGGATTTCAACTTTGAATCTCATGTTTTACATATTACTTCATAACAAGGCAATCACCAATTGAGCTACATCTCGTAGGCCATTTTTCCCTATTTTACTACAACATTGTGTTAATTTTTCTTAGGGGTATATTGTTCTTTATTTAGATAATTGCAATTCATTATTTACATATTGAATTCACCCCACAACATCGTAACATTATTCAACAACATATGCAATTACATAGAAAGAACAATATCATCATCAATGCAATGAAACATAAAGGAACAATAAAAGAAAAACATTCACACATAGAGACATCAATATTGGTTGAAGACTGGGGAAAAATCCCACAAGGAGGAAAACCCTTTCAAATGATTTTTCTTATTATATTTTCATTGAATGTTTCAACAAATATAGAGTACAATGATACATATTTTCAACCAAAAAACTATCCAGCAAAATCAACTAAACAACATCCAAGAAATGAACCCAACAACACTAATAACCAGAACCCTAATTTAGAATCTTGCAGTCAACTGTCATCAACTCTTGGAATCTGCGGTCAACTATCAAAATCAAACCCTAGGTTCCAATCGCACAACGAGAGAGATGTGTGTGCGTTTGAAACCCTCCAATCAAACTCATAGGATTTCTTACCCTTGGTTGCAACCAAAAATCTCCTGTGACAACCATGTGGCTGAGAACCAAAATCCCTAATCACATGTGTGGGCTCCAGACTCTACAATTTCAAACTTGTGTGAAACAACCTCAGAACTGTGCAAGCTAAAACAAATAAAGAAGAATATTGATGATCTCCAACTTAGGGTCACTTGACTTGTATTTATAACCATCCAATTCCAATTTCCTTTTGGATTGACTTGCCCTTTTTGTGCACATGGGGGTTTCCATATTAAAATATATTTTTCCTTAACCAGATTAATTTTTCCCAAGGCCTAGTAGGGGTCTTCCTTGATGAGGAATTTTTTCCAAAGGAGGGAATTTGTCCTTGCATTGCCTAAATTAACTCTCCCTTTCAGTGAGGGAGAAATTACTGACTCCAACATATGTACTATCAGAAATATCTTGTCATCATCACATGTCGTCACTGCATATATCATCTCATCTCATCTCATCTCTACTCATGTGCTCATCTATGCTCATTTCTACTCATCCCTATTTGTATCTTCTTGTCTTTGTGTCTATTCTCATATGTTGAACACTCTCAAATCTAAAAGAAGAAAAGATTGATAGTGGATGGGATTCCAAGCTACCACCCTCTATTCATCTGTCAGTGAGGAGCCCAATGCTACTACCTAGAAACAGTAGAGAGCTTATCATCAGGGAGATCTGCTCAACCTGGAACCACACAGGGGAGCACATCTCAACCCATAATCTAATGACAATGAGGAAGGTCCTATGGGACACTCTCACCTCATGTCATCTCATAGGGGAGCATGCATCCTCCACCCTATGTCGAGCAATAGGAGAGATACAATATCTCATCCATCTTATTTCCTGTTGATCTTCCCAACAATGACCCTCAAGAGTAAAGTGGTAGAAAACCTACATCATAATCATTCTTGGGTGAGATACCTGACTTACTAAATGTAAGGATCACACAACCCCAAGTTCTCTCAACCCATTGGCCAGGTAGGGAGCTACAATCCCAACAAGCCTAACTTGTGGGTATGATGCAAATTGGGGTATACTCTACTAGACCAAGATAGGGGAGCAATATATTCCACCCTATGGGTGACAGATAGGGATAATACCCTATTGTCCATAGATCCCTTGACCCTAGGATCCCTACATCTCAATTCCTTACCTTGGTAGATCATACAGGGGGGAAGAGTTGGCTCAATTTCCTCAAGCAACTCTCCTCTCTGTAGATTAGAAACATATCAATGTGCTTTTATCTAGTACCTTCTTAAATTGATCATTGAAGAGATCAATCATACTACGCCATACATTACCAAGAGAAATAATCCTCTAATTTCCGATTCATGCAGGACATTACATCAAATATTATGTTAGAATAAACACATGCTACACATGGATGCCTTATTCCTTTTCCCTCTCACGGAGGCAGAAATCACAAGCCTAAGCTTGTCTTATACAACAATAGTGTCTCGTACAAAAACATTGTCTCAAAACAAGGAGATATCTTAGTCCCAACAACATACATAATTTTCTGCCAATCATATCCCACTCTTTATTGTTGCAATATATCATCGTCATACCTTGAACCTACTCCAACAACTCTCCAAAGAGCTTCATCAGCTAAGCTTCCCCATAACTAACCATGCTAGGAGAAATGTATGCAACCTCGACCATGTTTTAAAGCTACAAAATTCTATTTCTTGCTCATCCATGATACCATTATAGATACCAAGCTAAAGCATCACCCAAATGTGATTTTTAGTTAATAATTATTTCCATTAGAGTCAAAATTAGTTCATCCATGTGATCATACATCTTTTGTAGTATATCTTAGAACAAGAATTAATGTCCCATGCAAATATCTCAAAAGGTGCTTGTCGGCAACCCAATGTGTATGAAGCGATTTGATCATGAATAGGCTTAGGTTGTTCTCTGCACAACATATATCTAGATGTATGTTACAAGGAACACCAATGCTTCAATCAATTGTCAATTTCCAATTCAAGTTTAGTCATTTCCTGCATAACTTCTTGTATTCAATTCCATCAGGGTGTCGATCATGCTAAATAAATTTATGACATCTTTTATTTTTCTAAACCCCTCATTCTAAAATATAATTCATCATGCCAATATTCTTCATCATGAACTTTAGAGGAAAAATCCATCTTACTTTGATCATCAGAGGCTTATCTCCTATCAAGAATAGATCGTCAACATATAAAACCAAAATCAAAGGCATACCTTGGACCACTTTTGAAGTAGAGGTTTTAATTGGCACATCTTTCAGTCTTCACTAGGTAATTGTCAATGTGGACATATCAGGCTTGAGAAGCTTGCTTCAACCCATACAATGCTTTGAAAAAACAAATATACGTAGCTTCAAACAAATCAATACTATGCAATGAAATTAACCCACTTTTCTTATTATAATGTGAAATCAAACCCATAAAAGTTCTTGCCAATATCACTGGCAAACTCTTCAGTCCAGGAGCCAGGTAGAGCTCACACCAAAATATCAGGTTACAACCTTATCTATTGTCATGTCAACAACTTTCATTAAGCAGGTCATCCACATAATCATAATATGAATTGTTTTTGTCATTATACATCAAGGATAAGTCATATAATAAAAATCACCACATACTAAATCAAAATTGTTTACACTTCAACCAATGTACCAAGTGCCAATGATGCCAATACAAAATCAATACTTAATAACAATATTAGTCACTAAAAGTCAATATGCCCACATAGTATTTTTATTTCACATCAAGGAAAATCTCCATTGCCAAGTACTAATATGGTCCATTCCCTAACATGTTATCATTGTGAATTCAATCAATCCATAAGCCAAAGCATATCTATGAATTATCATGTCAAAATTCAATACTCCTCATAAGTTAATAAGCCAAATTTTGTCAAACCCTTGTAAATTTTACCAAATATTGTTATATACTAGTTCAAGTTAAGGAAAACAACATATTTACTTCATATTTCAGTCCCATGCAAACACAAGACTTTCCAAGACATCAAACATTATGTAGATCTTAAAAATTTCCCTACTCATAAAACTCTTCAACGTCTGCTCCAACATGTCATACTCCTGGTGTGCTCTTGGTTTTGTGCATAATATTTTAGCTTTTTATATCCTATAGGCTCAATTGCACCCATAAGCCTTCTTTCGTGTGGTTGGGAGGCTTATAGCCACACTCTTAAGCCTTTCTCCCAACAATTGGGCCTTGGATTAGGATAAACCTTCTATGCTCAAATCAGAACTTGTGAAAACTTCTTTAACAACATCAGATGGTTATTCATGTCTAGAATCCTTTATTGAAAAGTCAAGTGTCTTCTATTAATTTTTTACAAATAATAGGTGTTGGTATCTTTTGGAGTGTTTCTTCCTCTGAGTGGGAAGCCACTTTAGTGATCATTATTCAAAACACCAACCTGTCTATCATATTATGGTTATGCATCAACATAACTGTTAGATCATGAAATCAAACTATATGTATTATATTCATAACATGTGAGCATCAACTACTTCATCATCACATATGAACATGACATCAAAATTTCATCAAGGGTTAGCGTCATATAATTAGGGCAACTGAAAAGTGTATCTTCGTATTACAAAAATCACAACATCACTTCAAACATCAAGACATGGCATCCAATTTTTACCACTTGTCAAAATTACTAAGCTTAACAACACCAACCAAGGTCAACATGAAGATCCTAAATATCAATCTTATTGTTACACTTTTATTATCAAGGTTACCATGCTTATCACAAGCAATATCAAGTCATAATACATAAAAAACAATGCATCTGGGAAATTCATCATGCCTAAAATGTAAGATATTTGCCAAATATCAAGTGCACCAATAGATCACATTTACTAGAGATCAAACTTACTTATATGCATGCATGAGTCATTTATGAAGGTGATGTTCTTATCATACCTTAGAGTTTAACTAGCCATCCAACATTCCAGCTTAATCACAACACTAAAAAAATCCAATATACATATCTCGAAGTATTTAGATACCTTTGCAACTTGTAGCTCTTATTATTATTGGTAGTTGAAGAACTTTTATTTTGGATGATACCTTGAAAATTTAGAATAACTTTCATGAGATACCTCTTTCCTTTTCCAACACTATCTGTTCTCTTTTCACACTAACTCATTTTCTTGCACCTTAGATGATCCTCAAGAAGGATCTACTTAGCACATCTCATCAGGGGGTTAGAAGTATTCAAATATTCAAATATGTAGGAAATATAATCAATAATAATAAAAATAAGTCAAAACAAAAATAGTGTCACAAAGAATTAACATAAATATGAAAGGTACTTATCCTTCAATGAGATGTGATTAGCTCCCTCTTGAACTAGCCTTCAAGTGTCATTATTGTCCATTAGCCATATAACATTGTTTTCTTTAATATTTCCATTGTCCTCATCAGCAACCAAGCCTAATTAAGGTTAGCCCAATTGGGGTTACATCAAGCCTGTCACAAGTTCTATAACATATTCTCATTGATCATGCTAGGGGTTTAGCACTGCACAACTCAAACCTTTATCATATTCCAAGGTTTCTTCAAAACCCTAACCTCATGATATCCATCAAACACTAATAACCAGATTTCCTATGGTTTTCTTCAAACCTTAGTATTGTTTTAGGTCTCATCCATCTTCTCTTGCATCAATAGGGGTGATCTTCGATGACTTTTCTTTAGCCCATGTATGATACCATGTTAATTTTTCTTAGGGCTATATTGTACTTTGCTTTAGATAATTGCAATTCATTTTTTACATATTGAAATTATTTAACAACATATGCAATTATATAGAAAGAAAAATATCATCATCAATGTAGTGGAACATAAAGGAACAACAGAATAAAATCATTCACACATAGATACACCAGGATTGGTCGGAGACTAGGGAAAAAACCCACAATGGAGAAAACCCTTTGAAATTATTCTTCTTATTAGATTACCATTGAATGCTTTATCAAGGAGAGAGTACAATGATCCATATCTTAAACCAAAAAAGTATTCAACAAAATCAACTAAACAACATCCAAGAAATGAACCCAACAATGTTAATAATCAAAATCCTGGTTTAGAAGTCTACGGTCAACTTTCATCAACTATCTGAATTTGCAGTCAACTGTGAAAATCAAACCCTAGGTTCCAACCATAGAGAGAGAGAGAGAGAGAGAGAGAGAGAGAGAGAGAGAGAGAGAGAGAGATGTGTGTGTGGGGTTGAAACCCTCCAACTGCACTCAGAGGCTTGCGTGCCTACGGTTGCACTCGAAAATCTCTTGTGGCAACCTTGCAGCTGAGAACCAAAAACCATAATCACACATGCGAGCTTCAAACCTTGCAATTTTGGATCTATGTGAACCAACTTTTGTGAACCAACCCCAGACCTATGTGAGCCAAAACAAAGAAAGAAGAATAATTGATGATCCCCAAATGAGGGTCACTTGACTTGTATTTATAGCCATCCAAGGGTGTCCAATTTCCTTTTGCACTGACCTATCCTTTTTGTGCACGTGGGGGTTTCCATATTAAAATATATTTTTCCTTAACCATATTAAATTCTTCCAAGGGATAGTAGGGGTCTTCCTTGATAAGGAAGGAATTTTTCACTGTGTTGCCAAAATTAACACATCATTCTACTAATTTCTTGAGACTCTTGAGACCTTACATGCTTATATTTTTAATTCTAAATGCATGGTTTTTTTATACCTTCCAAAAGATTTGTATTGACTACTTATATGTCCCAATCCAAGCTTTGGTTAGAGAGTTGTGCCTCTTGGAAGTAAATTGGTGCATGATTTTTCTTTGTACCATTTCAATCATAACTTTATCATATGTTCTTTTTTTTGCAAGGGTAATATCCCACTAGAAATATGTATTTGAGATCACTCATTTATGTTACAAAAAAGTGTACAAATGATACACACAATTGTCATTAGATGTTTGATCTAGAAGGATCCAAAAAGGCTCAAAATTCGAATTCCTCAAAACTCAAGCATACTAGTGCCAAGTTGTAGATCTCATCAAGATGCTTCCAATGGCATGAATGACACCTCAATCCAATTATGTATGAAAAATTTATGCTCATTTTAATTTTTTTGTAAGCAAGCAAAATTTGGCACTGACAATGCCATAACTAGGAGGCAAGATGTGGCACCCTTAGGAGGCACCACGTGTCACCCACTAGACGTGCCACATGAAATGTTGCGGTGTCTCACTAGGCGTATGAGTTGGCAATACCAAGTTTACTAGGCACACACATGGGCTAATGGAAAGGCACCATGTGGCACCTAGCTGGCGGCCATGTGGGCCTAGCCGACCCACAACTTGGCAAATGACATGAAAATTTGGATAGCAAAGTCAAAATTAGCCGTTTGATGGTTTAATTAAATGACATGGAGAAAACCATATATATATATATATATATATATATATATATATTATATATATATATATATATATATATAAATATATTATATATATATATATATATATATATATATATATATATATATATATATGGTTCATATGAACCATATATTATTGTAGAGCTATAAAAAGGGTCTCTTTCACCTCTAGTTACCTCACATTAATATGTCAAATCCAGGATCGTCTGGTTATTTCAAAGGGTGTCTCAGTCTGAGGCTTAGCATTTTCCAGAGTAATGATTGTAGTACAGCTATTTAAAAGCTACGCAAGTAAATTAATGCAAATCTACAATTTAACTACTTCAAAAGACCATATCACACCAAGTATTGCATCAGCTAAAGGTTCGGCAACAATAACCCATCCTTTCCATAACTGATGAGAATAGATCAGAGGTCTGGGAGCGAAATAGCAGATGCTGGGCTCGCTACAGCCTGGGATCGTTCTTAATGATTAGAAATGAAACAACAGATAAAGGAAATGGCAATGAAATAGAACGGCACATCAGCCAAGGGCTTGGTGGCAATAACACATCCCTTTCATAACTGATGGGAGTAGATCGGAGGTCTGGGGACCAAGTAGCAGATGCTGGGGTCCACTACAGCTTAAGTCTGTCCTCAAGAAACAACAAATTAGCAATCTGGAAATGGAACAACAATTTGAAATGGAACAACAAATAAATGGAACAACAGTTCAGGAATAGAACAACAATCGAAATAAGCAATAACCGAGTTCTTTAAGCTGCAACTCTATTTAACCATGCCAATCAAAACACCAATCCATCAATCTTATATGATGGAACAATACTATAAAACCTTAGAAATGCAACATACTTAATCTGCTTCGCATACGATTGCATCTCACAATAAAGAATAGCCACATTCGATAACCATGTGAAACAGACCTTTCCAGATAACTTGTTATAATGCAAAACACAATCATGAGGAATTCTGTAATAGAGTAATAGTGCCCTGTAGAGATTAATCAATACTTAAAGAATTGGTAAAATAACATAGCATCGATATAAAGTTCAAGAACACGAAATGAGTTAATCACAACAGAGCATGTAATAGAATATTCTCAAAACATAGCAGATTACCAGATTACGTCTATGAGCAAACCACACGGAAACCACGCGTAATAATACAAGAGCAAGTGTCCTCCAGGGCCGGGCCCTTAGCCTCCAGGGGTACACCGCTTAAGATGGATCCAGGCTCAAAGATAAAAAGTGAACAAGTCTGTATTAAAGCACGCAATAAAATTACAGGAACTTAAGTCTTCAACGGAACATAAAGATCATAGTCCTAATCTTCTTTAAAAGAAATTACACACCCTTGTAGCCAACAGTGCTATTCCCTTTTATAGGAGAAATGGCGGAGACATCTAGATACAGAAATAGGTAAAACAACGATCCCTCAGGATCTAAGATCCTGAGGGATTCGCAGAATCATTAATGCTGCGTTACTTCTTCCCTCTTCTGTTCCGTGCTAGTATCTCCGCGTCCTTTCTTGGGTTGATCCGTTTCGATCTGGTTCGCTTCCGGTCTTCCGTCAAAGGGACAGCAGTTAGCTCATCTTTATCTTTACTTTTGGAATGGCCACCTTCCACTTTTCCTCCTTCCTGCACATATAATTGACAATTATCAGTGCTTCCCATTAATCTCTCGTGTTTCGTAATAAATTCTTATCATTATCTAAGTTTCCCATGCAAAAGGCTTTTGAGTTTTCATGAAAAGATACCGAAATGACCATCGAAACATACCTTCCTTGGTACTCCACAATTACCATATAAAACATAACGAATCACACAAGTGGGGAGCCGCGGGGTTCGACCCCAAGCCTCCCACAAACCAACATAAGCACTTTCCAATGAACCATTGGCGAGACTTTGTAAAGTATGTTGGGCCAACAATATTTAAATGCTCCAAGGCATTTGGATAGAGGAAGGAGTATATATATATATAATATATATATCATATATATATATATCTATATCTATATATATATATATTATATATATATATATATATATATATATATATATATATATATATATATAGAGAGAGAGAGAAGAGAGAGAGAGAGAGAGAGAGAGAGAGGAGCACGAGTCGTGTTGAAATATGGCAACAAGCAAGAATATTCCAATTTAATTTGTCCTTGAACTAAATTGTGAATTAAAATTCGAATTTAGTCTTAACAATTACTTGGAAATAATTAATTAATTTATTTTAAATTAATTAATTGGAGAAATTCAAGTTAGAAGTCTTTATGAAGTCATGCAAGAGTTATCCCTTAAATTAAGGAAAGAAAGATTGAGTTTATATTTGAGTTGTAATTAGTTAACTCAGTTTACTAAGTTAAGTCTAGTTAAATTAGTTCCAAACTGTTTGAGGAACTAATAGTGAGTTAACAATCAGTTGATGCATTAATGCACTCAACTAGTGCTACTCCAGTTAACTGAAGATTCCCTCATCAGAAACTCATGCATGTCTATTTTAAGAAAGACCCAATTGAGATTAATGTTCAAGGACATTGTACTATCAGTTGCATGTATTTTCTCATGGAGAAAACTCATGCATGTAGTCAAGGATTTACCCTTGAGGATTGCGTAGTTTTAAAGGATTGGTTTTCCACTTGGTAAAAGGCTAATCATCCACAAGGAACAGTACAAGGAAATAGGAGCTTGGAGGGCAGAGAGGAAGGCTGGAGAGAAGCCAAGATTGCCTATGAGCATCTATGAGGATTGTATTGAGAGCTAGCTAGCTGTGAGAGCTAAGGCTTTATATAATTCCTATGTATTTCCATCATGTATGATAATACAATAGTGTGGGGTTTTTAGCTGCAGCTTTCCCCAAAATTATTTTCATGTGTATTGTGCCATTAATTCTTCTTCTTCTGGTTATATTGTTCATCTTGATCTTTAAGCTTCTGAAAATTGATAATAGAAGTAGGTTATAGTATTCTGCTTTGATTTATATTGCATTATCGGGTTAACCTATCATAGATTTTCTACATGGTATCGAAGCTGTGAACAATATATTGAGAAGAGAATTCGAAGTTTGAAGTTCGGGGTTGCAGGTGCAAATCAAATTCATATCTACTTCAAGGTTGGCCAATGACATTCTATGGCTTGAGACTCGAGTATGCCTTAGCATGGAAAGATAGAATGGAGGTTGTATTAGAAGACAATGGCTTGAAGGAATTCATTAATCAATAAATCCCAAAGCTAGTTTCAACTAATGCACAAGAGTTGGCTGAGTGGAAGAAGTGTGTGGTGAAGGCGAGACAGATCATCCTTGAGGGAGTTTGAGACCATATTGTCTCGAATCTCCATGGGAAGGATACTTCATTTTCAATGTGGAAGACATTAAAGGACCTTTATCAGAACAGTAGTGACCAGAGGAAATTGGCGCTCAAAGATAAGCTTCGAAGAATCAATATGGAGAAGGGCGACACAATTTCCACATATCTGAACAAGTTCACCATCTACAGAGATGAGCTTGGCAATGTGGGAATAACTACTGCCGATGATGATATGGTGAGCCTCGCTCTCCTTAGCCTTCCAAAGAGTTGGAATAGCTACCATTACTAAGTGAATGGAAGGGAGAAACTACCAGATTTGGAATAACTATGGTCAGATCTTATGTAGGAGGAGATCAGGAGGAGCACACGAGATGGTTCTTTATCCAAGAATGATGATGAAGAAAATTTGGCCTTAGCAAGTAAGGCAAGGAAAGGGAAGGGGAAGGCTTCCCATTTCAAATCGAATTATTCTCATGGAGGGAAGAAGGGTGACATGCCTAAAGTAAGATGCTTTAATTGTCACAAGATGGGACATTATGCGACTAATTTCCCATCAAGTAAGTCCAAGAAGGGATCCTCGAAAGGATCAGAAGGTGAGGCATTAGCCTCTCAGTTCAAAATGGACTTTACCCTCATCACATGTGATGAGCCCCAGAAATGGGTAACTGTATGGGCTCATTTTGCCTATTGTTTCCATTTAATCCACCGTTCTCCATAGTTTTGTGCATGTTTTTGAGTATATTTATGTTAACTGAGTGAATGGGGATAGTCACTTTGCCACGAAGTCTAATGAGTGTTTATTGCAGATTTTGGGACATTTTTGGACCGAGACCAAGCATTTATGAGCAAATTGACAGCCAAAACTCAAAGAAACCAAGTTGAGGACTTATAGGAAGGGTGTCTCCTGTATTAAAGACCCCTTCCTCGAGTTCTCCACCAGCAGCTCAGAGTTCAAAGGCAACCACATCGATAATCACAAGGGCAGTCGAGTAGGTCTAGTGAAGTTGCTGTTATCTGCAAGTTTTGGCAGCCGAGTTCCTAAAGTTTAGGAGGACTGTTGGGAGTCCTAAATTTGTATAAATAAGAAGGTCTCAGGCCTTAGTAGGTTAGCTATTGAACGATCTATTTTTGCACTTTAGTGCAGCTCTGCATTCAGCTCATTTTCGAGCTCTTTCTGTAGACAATTTTGTGATGTGACTATTATTTTTTGATCAATGAAGATGAATTTAGCCTTGAACCAGAACTGATCTTTCTGAGGGGCTATAGCTCTTGGGGTTGGGCCCAACCAAAGTGCCTAGTACCTCCTTCTTGTATTTATATGTGTTTTTCTTGCATTCATGAAATAATTTCTGTTGTTTAGATCAAGTCTTGCTTTGTTACTTAGGTTGTTTTTGATGATTAGAATAGTTGTTCTAGTTTCAAGATTGATTAGGTAGTTTGTTGTAATAATAGAAGAAGATTCACAAAAATTCCACCAAGCAGGCCTTAATCTCCTTTCTCCCTCTGTGGGACCATGAATTGAGACCAAGGCACTCTTGCTGCCACCAAAACATTGTTTTTTCTTTCCAATGCAATTGCTAGTGAGAGATTTTGAGTTGGAGAAATTAATGTTAGTTGTATTTACATGATTAGATATGTTCTTGTTCAATTTCCATGGTTTTCTTGCATCATTTCCTATCCATAAAATTCTGTTCAACACTTTTTTGGTTTTTAGGGCATAATTAGATTAAAATAGGTAAAACTCTGTTTTTTATAAATTCTCCTTGAATCAGTTTTTAGAAGTAGGTGTGCAGCTCACTTAAATACCATCCCAGCTTATCATCCTTTCATCACCCAACCTGCTCCAGTCCACTTCTCAAGGTTTTCTCCACTCATTCACCACACTTTCCCAAATAGCCCTAATTTCTACGTTTTGTGCAACATCGCTTTCTTATCCTTTGAACCAATCCAACCATCACCTTCATGTTTGATCTTCATTGACAGAGTCCTAGACCCTCTAACACCCTCATCCAACCTTAATTTTCCTTTTACCACCATTTTTCCTCCTCCAAACCTTCAAAAATCACTTTCGGCCTGCTCCTGTAGAACTTCCTGTAGATCCCCTGTAAACTTCCTGTAGAAGTTCATGTGAGCGATTTTTTGAAGTTTGATCACCATGGAACTCTCCAGAGGGGTGCTAGGGACTTCTTAGGACCCCTCCACACCTTCCTTATCATCTGCAAAAGTCAAATCCATCTCTTTTCACCACCAAACCTCTGAACAATCACAAATAGTTAAAACACAAACAGAATAATTTTGTATAAAATTGCTCAAAAGTACAAAAAGATGGTTCTTCCACATTTTCCTTTAGAAGTAGCTTAAGTACATGCATTTTACCTTGATAGTAGTCCATAGCATCCATTTCAATAGTTTCATCTCTTCTTTTCGCAAAAGTAGGGTTAGTGGGTAAAACTAGGGTTTGCATTTCCTTTCAGCTTTCATCCTCTTTCTGCAAGTAGAATAGCCTCTTTTGAGTTAGCTTTCTTCCATCACAATTACATGCTTCTTCTGAGAACTCATAGAAGTTGGCTCGAGCTCCTAGCGAACTTGTGCCAGCTGATTAAGTGACAACTTGCAGTAAGAGCTAGTACTTGCGCATACATCACCATCGCTTCCAGGTTTGTTACGAACTACCGGGTCGATAAAAGTAAAGAAGGGAGTCCTAGGAGTTGCAGCATCATTGCTACAATACTGGAGCCCACCATCTTTTTGGCACCATTACCGGGGAAGCGTCAGAGTATTTGTGATTAGTTCTTTTCTTCTATTTTCTATTGCAACATTCTGCTAAGTAGTTTATTTCAACAAGAGTAGAGTAGTTGTTTCATTTCCATTCTGCAATTTCATTTCTGCAAAAGTAGATTAGACATTTCCTGCTTTCATTTCATTTCAAAAAGCATAGATTAGACATTTCCTACTTTCATTTCAATTTTGCAATTTCATTTCAGTAAGCGTAGATTAGACATTTCCTGCTTTCATTTCAATTCTGCAATTTCATTTCAGCAAGCGTAAGTTAGTCATTTCCTGCTTTCCTTTCAATTCTACAATTTCATTTTAGCAAAAGTAGATTAGATATCTCCTGCTTTCATTTCAATTCTACAATTTTCATTTCAGCCAGGTTTATTTTAGTTAGCTGTAATTTATTGTTCAATCCATTTCAAGTTTTTGCAGGTACAAGCAGAGAAAGAAACACAAAAATCCTAAAAAGAGATTCTCTTTCATGCCTCGTAGGAATATAGACAATCCAGGAAAATTCCTACCCAAAACCCCCAACACATCACTAAGTCACTCTTTTCTCTTCTTTAGTGGTAGTGATCCAGAAGAACCTATAGGCGAACCTCCAGAGATATATGAAGATCCTATAATAGAAGAAGAGCAAGAAAATATTCCTCCTGAGACCATGGCTGAAAACAAAAACGGTAGAGGAAATGGGGAGAGAATAGAAAGCACCTTTCCCATCTGAGACACTAATGGGGACACAAAGATGAAAAACATAAGTCCCTCAGTCTTACCTCACTTCCATGGATTGACTACTGAAGACCCTGGTACCTTCTTGTTTGAGTTTGCTATCCTTTGTCGAACCTATGAATATGTAGAAGACGAGCAAAAGTTGAAACTCTTTCCCTCTATCCTCAAGGATGTAGCACTACGCTGGTTCATGGGGTTACCTGGAAACAATATCACAATTTGGGCTCAGATGCAGCAAGCCTTTAACAACAAATGTCGGGATTACTGTAGGTCAAAGGGAACAAAGGAAGAAATCTTTCGGATGACCATGGGAAGTGATGAATCTTTAGAAGACTATGAAGAGAGGTTTCAAGTCAGTTATAAAAGGGCTAGGTGCACACTTTACATTGAATCTTTGAAGTTGGTTCTACTCTGAGGAGTCCCTGAAGACCTTCTAGATACTCTCCATTTGCTGGCTGGGGGAGACATCTACCAACTGCCTTATGATGACATAAAGACTGTGTTTAGAAATCATTCTAGGGCAGCCAGGAAAAGAGGTAGTGGAAGTCAACTTTTAGCTAGTGCCCCCTTATCCAAAAACGAATTTGCAAATCAGATGGAAGATTTCAAAAGGGAGATGAGATAGACCATTGCCATGCAAATGGATACCTTGTGAATCCAAAAGAAGCAAGAGGAAGCTAAGAGGGCTTTGGCCATCTTTTGTCCCAGATGCACCAGAAAGCATCCTGGGAGCAAATGTCTATTGCACTCTGTAGAGGTGTGTTTTGTCTGTGAAGAAGACCATCCTACCAATCAATGTCCGTCCTTACCCGGATTTAAAGCTATGTACCAAAGGGCTGAAGGAGCCACTGAACCACTCTACTTCATGAACCAAAAGAAGCCACATGGACCCAGACCTTACCAGTAGGGAATGCAAGGGACATCCCTGATCTGATATTCACCCTTTGAGTGACATCAGTTGAAGATTTATTAAACAAAGGTGTTACAAAGTCATGTGTTGGTGTATGTTCTGTGTTATTTAAGCAACAAATCAATCAGATTGTCAACACACAGACATTTAAATGGAAAGACAATAGAAACACAGTAAGCAAACAAAAATACACAAGAATTTTTAATAAGGAGTTCACCCTATTCTCCAAGGCTACATCTCCGATCCAACTTTTAGTGGTGGACTTGTTTTATTGTGTCTTTAAGTAGAGAATTACAATGTAGGGACTCAATGTGAGTTCTCCTGAAGCAGGTTTGCTTGGTAGGGTGGTCCTTGGATTTCCCAAGCCACTTGAGTACACAAACTTCTTCTTCCTACCAACTCTGTGACCTTCTAGTGTATAGTGGGGAGTCCAATGTGGTGCTCAGCCTGGATAGATTCCTCTATGGGATGGCTTGAATCTCTCAAGCTCTCTAGTGCTTGACGCTGCCTTTGGTCAACTCGGCCCTCTATCCTCTTTTTGCTTTTGCTTCACTGTCTTCTTCTTTGGTTTATGTCTCTCAGTGTTTGGTCCTCCTCTCGGGGTTCACTCTGACTGAATTTCACTTCCCTGTGTATTTTGTCTCTGTTCATGGTTTTTAGCCATTTGTTCCAATGCCTGTTCGGTTCCTCTTCCCCCTATGTCGATTCATCTTCTGCAGTTGCACTTATAGTTCCCTATTCGACGTCATCATGAATGCTCAGGGAGTGGCCACATGTCCTCCTCTAAATAGCACCAGCCTACTTCGTCAGTTCGTTTCTTCAGTTACATCGTGGATGAAGTCTTTCCTCCACCGTGACAGTCAAACATATTCCAAATCCTTCTAAAATGCAATGTATTCCTTTGCCAATTTTGCTTCCTCCCATCAGGCTCGATCTCAGTCGTCCGATCTAGGGCCTCTAGATCTGACGCCATACGCACGTCCCGCGTGGTTGACTTGCTCAACCGATAGCGTGCGATCAATGACGGTTTTCTCTCACCTCTGCTTGCCTCGTGTCGATCGATGTATGGGATCGCTCCAATTTCTCTAGAACCGCTTACCGTTTGAGGGCACCCTGATCAAAACCATGGGTTTTTCGGAGCGCGAGTCTCGCCTTTGTACTTTTAGTGCTTTTTCCTTTTCGCCCAGGGTTCTCTGGCTCACCATGCGTCTGTGTGCTCAACGCTCCTCCATTTTGGCCCTATTTGCCCATTAATGCACGATCAAAATTCACCTCCTTTTCCCGATCCAGGGCTCCCAAGGGCTACTTTGACCTCCTGCACAGTCTCCATGGGCCTCGGTCAGTGCACTTTGACTGAGGTCCTCATCATTCCATGCTTGCTGCCATTGCCACTAGTTCAGGGGTGTTTTTGATCGCTGTTTAGGGATTTTTAGAGATTTATCCTGACCTGATACAGTCATGGTTCTTTGTCAGTCTTTTACGGATCCAATTCGGATCACAGCCTTCCCACTTAAAAGCTTTTGGACCACCAAAAGTTGGTTTTATTTCAAGCATCGACTAAGTGAGGATACTGTTGTCTCACTTGTCTAATCTCAATCCACTTTGCATTGCTCGGCTTCGAACCTTTGAGTCCAATTCTGAGGTACTCAACATCTCCTCTGCGCATTGTCCTCACCTTCCTATCCAACACTGTGTCTTCCTACAATTCATTAAGATATTCAGGTAGCAAGTCATCAATAGAAGGCAATTGACTTTTCTCTCCAGGATCCTCAATCATTGAAGGTTCAAACAATCTCAAGCAATCTGCATTTACGACTGAGTAGATGTGCATGTAAGCTGGTAGATCAAGGCAAAAAGAATTTTCACCAATCTTCTCAAGTATCCTAAAAGGTCCATACCTAATAGGCTTTAGCTTTTTACCTTCACCTTGCATCTTGTCCTTGCTGATATACATCTAGACCTAGTCTCCAACTTGAAAACTATGCTCCATCCGATGCTTGTCATGCCTAGCCTTGTATTTGGCTTGGCTCTTTTCCAGTTGTTCCTGTACTGCTTGGTGGATCTCCTAGATCTGTTCAATGAACCTAGTTACCTTGTCTACATCACTGTGTCCATCAACCATGGTATCTTTACCAAAGACAAAATCCAAAGGAGACCTTGGTATGAAACCAAAATAGGACTCGAAAGGAGATCTGTGTGTAGAAGAGTGTTTTGCTCTGTTGTAGGCATGTTGCACATAACACAAATGTTCATCCCAAAGCTTAAGATGTTTGCTGCAATATCGCCGGAGTAACTGAATCACTGTCCTGTTAACTACTTCTGTTTGGCCATCGGTTTGTGGATGAAAAGTTGTGCTTTGCTTCAGTTGGGTGTCCATCAGTTCCCACAGACTTGGTCAAAACTTCCCCACAAATCAGGTGTCTCGATTAGATACAATAGAAGTGGGTAATCCAAAATGAACCCATACATGTTCAAAGAATAATTTTGCAGTTTGTTCAGTTGTAATCTGTTTATTACAAGGTATCACAATACACATTTTGCTGAACCTATCCACAACCACATATAGATAATCATGACCTTTCCTAGATTTAGGCAGTCCTCCAACAAAAATCATGGAAACAATTTCCCAAGGGTGAGAAGGAATTGGTAAAGGAGTGTACAAGCCTAGTTTTCTATTGTTGGGCTTGCTTTTAGCACACATAGTACACCCTCTTACATATCTGGAAACTGTCTCATTCATTTTCGTCCAATAACAAAATCTTTGTAGCTGTGCAACTGTTTTACTTACCCCAAAGTGACCTGATATCAGAGAAGTGTGTGCCTCTCTAATTATCTTTACTCTCTCAGTTTGTGGAATGCAGAGTTTCCCACAATGATATAAGAGTTGGTCCTTCACATGATAGTCCAATTCTTCTACCTTTTTGCCTTGACTCAAAGTTGCATATACATATTTAAATTCTATATATTGAGCATATTGTTCAATGTAACTTTCATATAGTACAGAATTATTCTTAAGTATAGTAGATGCATTTATAATGGGTCTCGATAACATGTTTGCAACTTTGTTGTGTATGCCCTTTTTATATCTAATGACTAGGTTGTAGAAAACCCATCCATTAGTAATGCCTTGATTGCTGCAACTTAGTTTTGGAGTGTAGATATTGAAGTGGTTGATGATCAGTATGTATTAGTGTCTCTTTGCCCATCAAGTAATGTTTCCACTTTTTCACACTCTGAACTAATGCATACAATTCTTTATCATATGTAGGATAGTTAACTACTGCAGGATTAAAAGTCTCAGAATGATAGCATATGGGTTTACCGTGCTGTGTTAACACTGCTCCCATGGCATAGTCACTGGCATCTATTGTGATTTCAAATGGTCTTTGTAGATCAGGCAGTGCTAGTACAGGTGTTGTACTAATCTTTTCTTTCAAGGTGTTGAAGTCTTTCTGATGTTTGCCTCCCCACTGAAACACCTTGTTCAATCTTGTCAAAGCATGTAAGGGAGCTGCAATTAGCGAAAAATTAGAAATGAACTTCCTCCAATATTATGTGCTCCTAAGAAGCTTTTCACTTCTGTAGTAGACTTGGGTTTAGGCTAGTTTACAATGACTGCCACTTTAGAGGGATCTATTTTCAAATCACCACCCCCTACTATATGACCCAAAAAATTTAGAGATGTTTTGCCAAATTCACATTTTGAGAGTTTAACATAAAGTTTTTCTCTTTTCAAAACATCTAATGTCTGCTTAACATACTTTAAGTGTTCTTCCCACATTTTACTAAAAATCAGAATGTTGTCTAGATACACAATAACAAAATCATCAAGAAAAGGCCTGAGTACATCATTCATTAATCTCATGAAAGTAGTAGGAGCATTGGTCAAGTCAAAAAGCATAACCAGCCACTCATACAATCCCTGCTTTGTTTTGAAAGCAATATTCAATGCATCTTGCTCTGCAACTCTGACCTGATGGTATCCATTGTGCAAATCCAACTTGGTGAAATAAACAACTTCCTTTAATTGATCTAAAAGATTATCTATGCGAGGAAGGGGATAACAATTTTTGATTGTTATCTTATTTAGCACTTGGTAGTCAATGCACATTCTCCACGAGCCATCTTTCTAACCAAAATGATTGGTGACCCACATGGTGATGTACTAGGCCTGATGAATCCCTTCTCAAGCAACTCCTGCACCTGCTTCTTGATTTCAACATTCTCTAAAGCAAACAACTTGTACATCCCAATGTTATGCAATGGAACATCTTACTGCAAAATAATATCATGTACTATTTCCTTTTTGGGTGGCAGACCTTTAGGTTCCTGAAACAGGACATCATACTCTGAAACAATGTTTTCTATATCAGCGTGATGCTGAGCATTACAACCCTCAAATACATTGGTTTTATCAGGTTTCTTTTCCTTTACAACCATTAGTAAGAACTGATTGCATGAATTTATCATTCTTTTCATCTGCCCAAAATTTATGAGAGTATAATTATTCTTGAGCTTGTGAGCTCTTACAAAGTATTCGATTCCATCTTTAACAAGTAGATACTTGTTCTCAGCTCTATATAAAATAGCCTTTCTATCATACAAGTAAAGACTTCCTAAAACAATTCCACATATATCCAAAGGAATTATGTCTAACTCAACCTCATCTACAAATGCTGACCCAAAAGAAAACTTGAGATTGCACTGTCTAGTCACTTGTAGTTGTGCTTATCATTCAACCATCCTAATGGGTATGGTTTCTTGTGAGGTGTAGTTGCTAATCCCAATTTCTTTACAATTGCTTCAGAAATGAAATTTACTTGTGAGCCACTATCAAACAAAGTATCAATCTTTTGATGTTTGGAATAACTTGAATATGAAAAATCTCATGTCTTTTTCTCTCATGTTCTTCATCAATAATAGTTTGAGCAGAATTACTAGTAGATGCTTCAGAATTCTTACCTTTTATACCTGTAGCTGCAATGATTGTTTTATCTCTCGAGTCTGACCCCAAATCTTTATGAATAGCTACAACACTCTTCTTCTTCTTGCCCTTGGACTCCTTAGGTCTTAGCTCTGGATGCAAAATCCAACAGTGCTCATCATCATGCCCCTCCTTTTTACAGTGAGTGCATGAAGCTTTACCTTTCTATGTAGTGTTAGCCTTCCTTTCTTTCCACTTCTACTTTCTTTTCTCCTTGCTCTTGATGGCAGTGGGTTGGGATGGTCCCCCAACTTATAGATTTTCATTCTTTCCTCTAGCTTCTAGATGAGTAGATTGTATAGATACCTCATCTATATTGGTGGGATTAAACATGAGGATTGTATGCCTCATGTAGCTGTGTAGACCACCAATGTACTTCAAAAGAGTCTCTGGTGAGTCTAATGAGATACCCAACATCAATGCTCTCTTTCTGAACTCTTGAGTATACCCTTGCACACTTTGCGCTTTCAACTGCCGAAGAGTTTGCCAACTCATCATGGCTTGTTGCATCTAGGCCAATGGATAGAACTGCTTCTTAATCGTAGAAACAAAGTCACTATAGATAGAGATGGTCTTACCATGTTTCTTCATATTAGCTTGGGTTCTGCCTTCCCACCAAACCAGGGCAGTGCCTCCTAGCCGTAGGTTTGCCAGCTGAATTTTTCTCTTGTCTGAGTTGATGTTTTGCACTCTGCAATACACATCAATTTGTCTAATCCAATTGTCCACCTTTTTAGCATTTATCTCTCCATCATATATAGGCAAATCAAATTTAAAATCTAGCTTAATCAAAGATGCTTTCTTATTATGCACAGGGCTATTAGGAGGTGTGACAAATCTTTCCTATTTCCCTTTTCCTTTTGAGTGGTCATGGGAATGAGACTCATCTTCTTTTTATCTTGTTTAGAACCTGATGAATCTTTGTACTTATGTTTTCTAAAGTCCCTATACATTTCTTCTGCCATAGAATTTATAGCTAGGAAACTATCCATGAATTGAGGGTCCAGCCCCATAGAACCTTCCTCTGACATTGTCTTCTCAGGATAGACTCTCCCAATTTCAGGATTAGTTTCGACCAACTCTCCTTCTCCTAATTTGAGCTTTGATCTAGTGAGCATTCAACAGCTAAACCAACACGAGCTTGTCTAAACTTACAGCCTAGAGCTATGATACCACTTGATCTGATATTCACCCTCTGAGTGACATTAGTTGAAGATTTATTAAACAAAGGTATTACAGACTCATGTGCTGGTGTGTGTTCTCTGTTATTTAAGCAACAAATTGATCAGATTGCCAACACACAAACATTTAAATGGAAAGATAGCAGAGAAATACAGTAAGCAAACAGAAAGATATAAGAATTTTTAATAAGGAGTTCACCCTATTCTCCAGGGCTACATCTTTGGTCCAACTTTCAGTGGTGGCCTTGTTTTATTGTGTCTTTAATCAGAGAATTACAATGCAGGGACTCAATGTGAGTTCTCCTGAAGCAAGTTTTCTTGGTAGGGTGGTCCTTGGATTTCCCAAGCCACTTGAGTACACAGACTTCTTCTTCCTACCAGCTCTGTGACCTTCTGGTCTACGGTGGGGAGCCCAATGTGGTGCTCATCTCGGACATATTCCTCTATGGGATGGATTGAATCTCTTAAACTCTCTGGTGCTCGATACTGCCTCTGGCTAGCTCGACCCTCTGTCCTCTTTTTGCTTTTGCTTCACTGTCTTCTTCTTTGGTTTCTGTCTCTTAATGTTCGGTCCTCCTCTTGGGGTTCACTATGACTGACTCTCACTTCCCTATGTATTCTGTCTCTGTTCATGATTTTTAGCTATTTGTTCCAATGCCTGTTCAGTTCCTCTTCTGCCTCTGTCTATTCACCTTCTATAGTTGCACTTGGAGTTCCTTGTTCGGCGTCATCATGAACACTTAGGGAGTGACCACATGTCCTCCTCTAAATGGCGCTAGCCTGCTTCATCGGTTTGTTTCTTCAGTTACATTGTGGATGAAGTCTTTCTTCCACCGTGGTGGTCAAGCGGATTCCAAATCCTTCTAAAATGCGGGGTATTCCTTCATCGAGTCTGCTTCCTCTCATCAGGCTTGATCTCAGCCGTCTGATCTGGGGCCTCCAGATCCGACACCATACGCACGTCTCGCATGGTTGACTTGCTCGACTAATAGCACGCGATCAAAGACGATTTTCTCTCACCTCTACTTGCCATGCGTCGATCAATGTATGGGATCGCTCCAATTTCTCCAGAACCACGTACCGTTTGAGGGCACCCCGATCAATACTGCTGGTTTTTCGGACCGCAGGTCCCGCCTTTGTACTTTTAGCGCTTTTGCCATTTTTCCCGCAGTTCTCCAGCTCACCATGCATCCGTGTGCTTGAGGCTCCTCCATTTTGGCCCTGTTCACCCAGTGATGTGCGATTAGCACTAAGCGCTAATCGCACATCAAAATCCACCTCCTTTTCCTGATCTGGGGCTCCCAGGGGCTACTTTGACCTTCTACGCAGTCTCCATGGGCCTTGGTCAGCATGCTTTGACCGAGGTCCTCGTCATTCCACACTGGCTGCCATTGCCACTGGTTCAGGGGTGTTTTTTATCGTTGTTTAGGGATTTGTAGAGATTTGTCCCGACCTGATACAGTCATGGTTCTTTGTTAGTCTTTTACGGATCCAATTCAAATTAATCCCAGACTTATTACAACTCCAATAAATCCACTCACATATCTTCTTGGGGTCCCCTGCTCATCTTTCCTGGTCCACACCCCCTCCTTGGTTGTATCCATCTCAATACCATACTCAACCAACTGCTCATTCGTTTCATTCTCATGCTAAGCCACAACCTTAGTGGAATGCACCTCATCAGGGGTGGAGGCCCCAATACAACCCTCCTCCCACTCTTTTGCCTCCACCACCTGCTCAACCAAACCCGAACCCCAATAACAGATAGGCCCAGTAGGTATATACTGGAGAAACAACATGCCCTACCTATGTTGTGGAGATTCAAGAGATCAACCTACGATCTGGGAAGGTCCTCCCAAACAGCCAACCTCCTCCTAAGGAGGATGAAGAAGAGAAACAGGAAAGTGAACCAAAAGCCATTCCACCCTTTCCTGAGAGACTAACTAGAACCACACAACCGACCCCAGAAGAAACTGAACTTCTGGGAGAATCAAAACGGTTATGTGTAAAAATACCCCTTCTCCAAGCCATAAAGGATGTGCCCATATACAACAAGATGATCAAGGAGAAGTGCTTTAAACACCTGGGCAAGCGAAGGAGAGATGCCCCAACTATCAATGTCATAGGACAACTGTCTGATCTGATGTCGGGGCAGGTAATTTGTCCGAAATATCTAGACTTTGGGAGTCCAGTAGTCAATGCCCACATCAATGGCACCATAATCCCCCATACCTTGATTGATCTAGGGGCTGCCATTAATGTGATGACCAGGGACATTATGCTCAAGCTCAACCTTTAGGGTTCCCTAAGAAAGACCTCGACAGTACTGCAGTTAGCAGACGACTCCACTATGACCCCTGAGGGGATTGTACAAGATGTCATGGTCTCTACTGATTCATGGGAGTACCCCGCTGATTTCTTGGTTCTCTAACCAAAGGCAAATCTCACTGGGTATCCTCTCATCCTGGAAGACCTTGGTTGGCTACTATATATGCCTACATCAGCTGCCGAGCTAGGAACATGACAATCAAGAATGGGCATATGTCTATGCAGCTAGCCCTCTATCCTCCTGCCCAACTTCTACTGGAACATGATTTACCCCTATGGTTGGAGGAGGAAGATGAGGATGAAATCTACTACGCACCATTATATACAGTAGAAACTACCATGGGGGGTCCAAAAACCGACGATGATCTTATTGAAAACCTGATCCAGATTCCACCCCCCAATGTGTCACCCTTAGAAGAGCTGGTGGAAGAAACCCAAGACAATGCTTCAGTTGATCTCTGTGTGGATGATCCGACCTCTCTCCAAGTTAAGAATGTGGAATTTGGCCCAGAAAAAACCTTGAGGATCAACTCAGCCCTATCCACCTCTCAGGATAAAAAGCTATGTAGCTTATCGAAGAATCACTTGGATGCTTTTGCTTAGAGTTATAAGGAGATGAAGGGAGTCCACCCTTCTATCTGTACTCATCACATTTACATTAAGGAAGATTGTAAGCTAGTTAGGTAGCCTCAAAGGAGGATGAATCCAACCCTCAAGGACATTGTCAAAGAAGAACTACAAAAGTTGTTGGATGCAGGATTCATCTACCCCACCTCTGACAACGAATGGGTTTCTCCTTTGGTGCTAGTGCCAAAGAAAAACGAGAAGTAAAGAATCTGTGTAGATTATCAGGAACTGAGCAAAGCCACCAGGAAGGACCATTTCCCTTTGCCTTTCATAGATCAAGTGTTAGATGGCCTGGCAGGGAAGAAGTTTTTCTCTTTCTTAGATGGGTTTAGTGGGTACAACCAGATCCAAATCAACCCAGAAGACCAAGATACGACCACTTTCACTTATCCATGGGGTACCTTTGCCTATCGGGTCCTTCCCTCTAGGTTGTGCAATGCTCCTGCCACTTTCCAGAGAGCAGTACTGAGCATATTTGCTGAGCTGGTTCATGATTCAGTGGAAATCTATATGGATGACTTTACCCCTTATGGTTCCAACTTCCAAGAAGCATTGACTAACCTGGGAAAAGTTTTAGCCAAGTGTATTGAAATGAACCTGTCCCTCAATCCTAAAAAATGTGAATTCCTGATGACTGAAGGGACCATGCTAGGTCATACAATTTCTCAGCAAGGATTATAGGTGGATCCCAACATGATTGCTATTATCCAAAGGGTCCCACCTCCTCAAAAGGTAAGAGATGTTCGGAGTTTTCTAGGCTTAGCAGGGTATTATAGAAGATTCGTTAAGGATTTTAGCAAGCTAGCCTCTCCATCATTTGGTATTTTGGGGAAGATGTAAAGTTTATATGGATTGACAACTGTCAAGAGGCTTTGGATGCCTTGAAAGGTAAGCTGGTAATTGCCCCAATCTTGAAAGGTCCAAACTGGGCCCTACGTTTCCACATTCACACAGATGCCTCAAACAAAGCTATAGGAGCAACCCTAAGACAAGTTGAAGAGAAGCTACCATATACCATATACTTTGTCAGTAAAAACCTATCCAAGGCAGAATTAAACTACACGGTAACTGAAAAAGAGCTCATAGTTGTAGTCCATTCCCTAAACAAGTTCAGACACTACATCACTGGTTATCAAACATTCGTACAACTGACTATGCTGCAATTAGGTATTTGATGAATAAACTAGATGTAAATGCTCGTATCATTAGATGGTTACTTTTGTTGCAGCAATTTGATTTGACTATTGTTGATAAGTCTGGTAAGGAAAATGTTGTTGCTGATTTTCTGTCTAGACTAGATCTACCTGTAGGTGAAGAAGGAATGGTGGATGATCAAATTCTAGATGAATACTTATTTTATATTTCAGTACTCTCTCCATGGTTTGCTGATATAGCAAATTACTTGGTTTCAACATAGTTTCCACCACACCTGTCCTCAAAAGAGAAGAGCAAGATCGTGAGGAAAAGCGCCCCATTCACTTGGATTGGGGCAACCTGTTCAAACTTGGCCCATATCATATTTTGAGGCGATGTGTCAGGGAGGAGGAAGTCTTTGACATCCTCTTAACCTGTCATGATGGACCTTGTGGGGGTCACTTTGCAGCAAAGAGGATTGCTTTCAAGATTTTGCAGGCAGGTTACTATTGGCCCACTCTCCATCAAGATGTCAGAAGATACATCAGCTAATGTGACCGATGTCAAAGGATGGGGAAACCGACTCCAAGGGATGAGATGCCCCTACAATCTCAAGTGACTTTCAAGCCATTTGAGAAGTGGGGCATGGACTTTGTGGGTCCTATCAACCCTCCCTCAAAATAGAAATCTTACATCATTGTGTGCATGGACTACCTGACAAAGTGGGTAGAAACAAAGGCAATCAAAGTAGCAACAAAGGAAAAAGTAGCTGAGTTTTTAAGGAAAAATATCTTCTACAAGTTTGGCTACCCAAGAGAGTTAGTTACAGATCAAGGGAGTTAGTTTACCTCCAATTTAGTTGAAGACCCACTCACACACCACAATATTAAGCACATAACTTCCACCCCTTATCACCCCCAAGCAAATGGATAGGTGGAAGTCACTAACAGAGCTTTGGAAAAGATTTTGACTAAGGTAGTGAGCAACAACAAAAAAGATTGGGAAGACCGATTGGTTGAGGCCACCTGGGCCTATAACACTACTTGGAAAACTACCACAGGGTTCACACCCTATGAGTTGGTCTATGGGAAGAAGGCTTTGTTGCCCATAGAATTTGAATATAACACATTAAGGTTGGCAGCTCAGCTGGACCTAGACCTCAACCATGCACAAAAGGAAAGATTGCTTCAGCTAAATGGATTAGAAGAACAAAGAATGCAGGCCCTTCTCCACTCAAAGGTAGTCCAGCTTCAAAGAAAAATATGGCATGACCGACATCTCAGAGAGAAACAATTTTAGCCAGGAGATTGGGCATTGCTGTATGATTCAAGGTACAAAGATTTCAAGGGAAAGCTGAGAACCAGATGGCTGGGACCATATACAATGGAAAAATGCAATGACAATGGTTCAGTCCTTATCCGGACCATTGATGAAGAAGCCATCCCCATGGTCGTCAATGGGCATCGATTGAAAATCTACAGGAAGCCCCTTTCTAAGTAGGAGTTCATTGAAACTTTGGGTAAATCAGTGTTGGTAGTGGAGTAGGTTCCTGTATCCACTCCACCCACACCTTGAGCAAAAAAAAAAAAAAAAAAAATACAGAAAAAAACAGAAAGAACATATAAAAAAAAGAATATGGAATAAAAGATCACTGGGTGAAAACCTCTTGGAGGTGCCCAGGGCAGGTAGTGAGGGTGAAAACCTCCTGGAGGCGCCCTAGCCGTCTCAAAAAAAAAAAAAAGGGAAAAAAGAAAAAAAAAAAAACCTAACTTCGTTTGAAAAAATTGCAGGTTATAGGAAGGTCGTTGCAGGAGGGTTGCACAAGAGGAAAAGACATGACAGGCTGCATGCATCCTTTACAGTCGATCACCCCATCACTGCTGTCCTTTCCCAAGTTTTTGGCCTCATTTGTTCTGGAATTCCGCATCCTATAGGAAACTCTGTGTTTTCTACAGGAAGATCCTGTAGAAATTATGGGAAGGCCAAAATCCATTTTAAAACCAAACCCGAGGGTTGGAAATTTGTCTAGTAGCCTTGTGAACCTCTTTACCACCATCCATCTTCCCATTTCACCATTCCATCCCTGTATGCCTACCTCTCCACTCATTTTTGTCCTTGCACAACCACATACAGATATTTTGATTCTATCATCCTGTATACACACAACAAAAAGAAAAAATGACAAATCAAGGTAGCAATAGTTTCACTCATCCCTACCTAATACCCTCGAGCGGTGATTTCTTCTCAGTCAAGTCCTTCTTCAGCAGTTTTAGCCCTCTCACATATTAGCTTGAATTTCAAGAGGAGAAGTAGCTACAAGAAATCCTACAGGATTCCTGTAGCAGCTAATCCCTTTGAAAAGCATATTGCAGAGACAGGGTCAGCGCAACAGGATGTATGAAGAGCAATGTTTGAATGGGAGATCATCAAAAAAACCAAGGCCAAGCATGTAGAGTGCAAGCAACAACAACAATGAGGAAACGAAGTGCCAAAATTTGAAATATGCATAGCACACTAGCGACTGAGCAGGTAAGTGCCTAAACCTATTCCTCGATCGCATGAATAATATTTCAAAACTACATGAACTGTGGGAATGGTCAATTACATGGAATCGGTGGGCATCTAACTGGCCACCCTCGTTTAGTTCACACCCCTTCGCAGAATTTAGTTGAGCCACATCCAAATTCAAATTTCTAATTAGATACTCAACCAGCATGTGTGGCATGTCAACTCGGGAAGAAGGCATTTGAAGCTGGTAGTGGTGGCGGAGCATAATGGGAGTAAGGGAGGTGATGGCGGTCAGACGGCGTGAGGAACCATAATGACACTAGCATCAAACCAACGGTCCGGATGGGGATAACGTACCCATCTGGCCACCTCATCTCGTCACCATGATTTACGCCAATAGTTAAGTACAATGCACTCCAAACCTCCACCACCCTTTTGGTTCATTTGCATGTTACAAAGCTCTAGACTACAACGTTTGTCTACCACCTTCAGAGCAACAAACCAATCATCCTCCACCCGTTTGCTGTCAGTTTTTTTAAACCCTCTTGCCTATCGGGCTCTACAGGAAGCCAGATAGTTTCTAGAGGAAAACTTCTACAAGAAAGGCAAAGAACAACCAGCAGAAGGAAAACTCGAGATTTTTACCAGAATTCAAGCTCAAATTGAGGTAGGCTTGAGAAACCTCCCTGCATAGGACTTATTTGTATAGGTGGTGGATTAAAAACACAGAATTGGATTGAAAGAAAGGAGAATGAAGTTTAAAAGTATTCATGCATATTTTCCCCGAGTTCTACACAGTTCTCTATTTTCTTCTCTGCATTCGAAGTCTATCTTCTTCTTTTTCATATTCCGCTGTAAAGAAAACACTTGCAATCATAGAAACTAGCCTGTGTGGGAAAAAATCGAAATTGCATATCTGTCTATTCTCTGAGAAAAACCCTATTTTATTTATCCCCTGTTCTGTCAAAAGAAAATATATTCTTTCCACAAGCAGAAAATCAAATTTGGGGTAAGAGCAGTTTGAAACAAGGGAAATATTGCAATTTGGTGTTGTGAGAAGGAGCACACGAAAATTCCTCCTACAACTTAGAGAGGAAAAAAAGAAACAAAACTCAGTTGTCCCTCTGTCTCTAATTTTCTGTGAAATTGTTGTTTTTCTCCTCACTTAAGCACTTCAGATCCCAATCAACACCATGCTAGGAGGGTTTCTGAGGAAGGAGCCCTTGAACTCCAACCAATTACATGAGCACCCTGAGGTGGTGGCCCTCTTCACCAGGGCAAATTGGATGATATTCTTTGAAAGGATACATGGATATGATGATGAGGTAACTGAAGAATTTCTGATGGCCTTACAACCCCATTCAAAAACACATGCCACAGTCAACTTTAGGGGTCTATCCCTAGAACTCACCCCTGATTTTATCAGTCGAATCACAGGCCTTCCACCTCGGCTCCCTTGGAGCAAGGAGGAAAAATCATTGGGATAGGTGGCCAAGAAGACATTTTTTCAACCTGGGGAGGATCCTGTAGAGGATAAAAATGGGGTTAGGAGGACAAGCTTACCTCCTCCATGGAATGAAGTCAACTACCAAATAATGAAATATATCACTTGTGAGGGAAGGTTCAACATAATTTATGGTTATCACTTCAGGTTACTACATGAATTGAGGTATGGGATGGACCTGCCTCCAGTTAAAAAGCTGAGTCTCCCATATTTCCTCCTCCAGTATTTAATAGAATGTAGTACCAAGCTAAATGCAGGAGTCCTAGACCAATTGACCCACCATGGGTTCATCAAACTGTTGGTAGAAGATGCTTTACATACCTATACCATACCCATAGCTTGGGAAATTTTCAGAAATATGTCCAGAGATGATGACATCAAAACTTTGACGGAGGATATCAGCCCATCTGGTAGTAAGGAGGAGGAAGAGGAAGAGGAAATTGAGGAAGAAGTGCATGAGGAGGCACCACCTATTCAGACAGAGGAAGAGTAGGAAACAAAGGAGGAATAGGAATTAGAAGAGAAACTTGAAAAACCCACAGCAGAAAAGAAGACCACCCCGAAGACAGAGAAAAGGCAAAGAACAAAAATTGAGAAGAAAAAGCCTAAGAAATTCCAAAAGAGGACTGCCACAAGCAAGATGGGCACCCAGAAAGAAAAAGAGAAGCCATTGCCAAAAATAGTAGAAATACAAGTAGAAATAGCAGGCACGGAAAAGACAACAGAAGATGAAGGGGAGCAGCTGCAGGAAGAAACATCCCCTTAAACCTTAGCAAAAGAGGTAGCAACTGTGTTGGCTGCATTAAGCACTCCAACAAAACAAAAAGGAAAAAGAAAAAGAGAAACACCAATGTATTTCAAGGCCAGAAGGAGCACCAGGATAAAGGTGGGCAAGCCCCAGCCACCATCAAAGGAACCTATAATAATTGAGGATGCCCCTACTGAGAAAAAGGAGGAATCCCCCTCCAAAATATCTATCACTTATGAGAGAGGAAGTCCCAAAACTTCCACCTGGAAGGAAAGAATTAGACTAATGGACACCAACACAGTTCTACAGGAAGCTAATACCTCTCTATAGGAAACGTTGTCCAAGCTAAAGGAGACTGAAAAATTGGAAGAGGAGGCAGCGAAACAGTCACAAGGAGAAGACAAGACAGAGGAGATACCTGAACCAAGCCCTTAGCCTAATTTGGGCTCATATTACAACTTGCTAGATGGTGGGAAGATCATCCCACAAAAATTTGCTATACCCCTTTTCTTTGAATTAGAACACACACTTGGATGAAAATTGCTAAATCCAAGGGAGTTGCAGATATAGTCCACATGGAAGAACAACTGAAATAATTAAGAAGGGAGTTTGCAATGGTGAGACACACTGAAAGCATTAAAAAATCCCAGCTATAGGAGGAAAATGCACTGCTGAAAAAGTAGTTATAGCAATAGGAAGCTCAAAGGGCAGACATAACACATATTTCTGAATAGCAGCAACTACAGGAAGGTCCCCTAGTAAGTCAGGAAATAACAAAGGAACAATAGCCAAGGGAAGAGACACAGCCTGATGTTGAAATGAAGATAAAGCAACAACAAGAGAGGGAGTCTTAGGCAGAAGCTGAAATACTGATGCCGAAACAACAATTGCAAGAGAGAGAAGTCCAGATGGTTTGCATGGCCAATTGGGCAATGGAAGCCTTGTAGTGTAGACAACCGGCCAGATCTTATGCATTGTATCTTAAAGACCAATGGCTCCAATTCCAAATCAAAACATTGGCCCAAAGGGGCACAATCCCTTTCCAACATTATGGTCAATTTATGCATCTGTGTGCCAATAGTTCGGCTGAGGAAAAGGCCAAATTAGCAGAGTTTTACTTACATAATATGGCACTCCCTAATATGAACTTTTGGGACCCTAATGTTGCAGTAGGAGATGTACATCTCATGGCTATGGCTTCTTGGATGAGCCATGAGGAAAAATGAGCAGTGCAAGTTCAACAGATCATGGCCAAAGAACTGAATGAGCCCTGCTAATCAGGGCAAAACCAGAAGACTCCTTAGCTCTAATATATTCTCATCAACACCTTGCCAACAACCCTCAAGTTCTCTTGGATTATGTCAAAAGGCAAGCGCAAGCCATCACCCATTTTGAGGATATGGAAAGATTATTTGGTGATGATTGCCTTCATGCTTGTATGAGGAGATGGAATACACTATCCTACAACTTAAAGATCAGGAGGTTCCACTCCCCAACCAGAATGAGGGAGGCTTTGGAAAGAGTGCCCCTTTATAAACAATTAATGCAAAACCTGAAAGCCAACTAGATTGGCCTCAAGTTCAGTCCTCCACTACTCTTAGGACTACTGGAAGGGGTTAAGGAAGAAGAAGAACAACAAAAGTGGGAGGAAGTAGACAGAAAGGCAGGTTTTCATGACAGGGAAGAAGACATCACCTCAGAAGCATGGGATGTCAGGGAAGTTGTTAAGGCCATCAAGGATGAAGAACTGGATTAGTTGCTCAGAGGATGAGCAACCCATTCAGCAGGGGGGTGATGATGAGCCCCAGAAATGGGTAACTATATGGGCTCATTTTTCCTATTTTTTCCATTTAATCCACCATTCTCCATTGTTTTGTGCATGTTTTTTAGTATATTTATGTTAATTGAGTGAATGGGGATAGTCACTTTGCCACGAAGTCTAATGAGTGTTTATTGCAGATTTTTGGACATTTTTGGACCAAGACCAAGCATTTGTGAGCAGATTGACAGCCTAAACTTGAAGAAAACAAGCTAAGGACTTATAGGGTGTCTCCTACATTATTGACCCCTTCATCAAGTTCTCCACCAGTAGCTCGGAGTTGAAAGGACACCACATCGATAATCACAAGGGCAACTGAGCAAGTCTAGTGCAGTTGTTGTTATCTACAAGTTTTGGCAGCCGAGTTCCTAAAGTTTAGGAGGACTGTTGGGAGTCCTCAATTTGTATAAATAAGAACGCCTCAGGCCTCAGTAGGTTAGATATTGAATAGTCTATTTTCGCACTTTAGTGCAGCTCTACATTCAGCTCATTTTCGAGCTCTTTCTGTAGACAGTTTTGTGATGTGACTATTATTTTTTGATCAATGAAGATGAATTCAGTCATGAACCAGAACTGATCTTTCTAAAGGGGCTGTAGCTCTTGGATTTGGGCCCAACCCAAGTGCCCAGTACCTCCTTCTTGCATTTATATGTGTTTTTCTTGCATTCATAAAATAATTTCTGTTGTTTAGATTAAGTCTTGCTTTGTTACTTAGGTTGTTTTTTATGATTAGAATGGTTGTTCTAGTTTCAAGATTGATTAGGTATTTTGCTACAATAATAGAATAAGATTCACAAAAAGGCCACCAAGAAGGCCTTGATCTCCTTTCTTCCTCTATGGGACCATGAATTGAGACCAAGGCACTCTTGCTGCCACCAAAACACTGTTTTTGCTTTCCAATGCAATTGCTAGTGAGAGATTTTGAGTTGGAGAAATTAATGTTAATTGTATTTACATGATTAGATATGTTCTTGTTCAATTTCCATGGTTTTCTTGCATCATTTCCTGTCCATAAAATTCCGTTTAGCACTTTTCTGGTTTTTAGGGCAGAATTAGATTAAAATAGGTAAAACTCTATTTTTTTTACATTCTCCTTGAATTAGTTTTTGGAACCAAGTGTGCAGCTCACTTGAATACCATCCCAGCTTATCATCCTTTCATCACCCAACCTGCTCCAGTCCACTTCTTAAGGTTTTCTCCACTTATTCGCCACACTTTCCCCAAACAGCCCTAATTTCTACGTTTTTGTGCAAAATCGCTTTCTTATCCTTTGAACCAATCCATCCATCACCTTAATGTTTGATATTCATTGACAGAGTCCTAAACCCTCTAACACCCTCATCCAACCTTCATTTTCCTTTTCCCACCATTTTTCCTCCTCCAAACCTTCAAAAATCACTTTCAGCCTGCTCCTATAGAACTTCCTGTAGATCCCCTACAGACTTCCTGTAGAAGCTCATGCGAGTGATTTTTCGAAGTTTGATCACCATGGAACTCTCCAAAAGGGTGCTAGGGACTTCTTAGGACCCCTCCACACCTTCCTTATCATCTACAAAAGTCAACTCCATCTCCTTTCGCCACCAAACCTCTGAACAGTCACAGATAGTTAAAACACAAACACAATAATTCTGCATAAAATTGCTCAAAAGTGCAAAAAGATGGTTCTTCCACGTTTTCCTTTAGAAGTAGCTTAAGTACATGCATTTTACCTTGACAGTAGTCCATGGCATCCATTTTAGTAGTTTCATCTCTTATTTTCGCAAAAGTAGGGTTAATGGGTAAAACTAGGGTTTGCTAGGGTTTGCATTTCCTTTCAGCTTTCATCCTCTTTCTGCAAGTAGAATAACCTCTTTTGAGTTATCTTTCTTCCATCACAATCAAAAGCTTCTTCTGATAACTCATAGAAGTTGGCTCGAGCTCCTAGCAAACTTGTGCGAGCTGATTAAGTGATAGCCTGTAGTAAGAGCTAGTACTTGTGCATACAGCACCGTCACTTCCAAGTTTGTTACGAACTACTGGGTTAATAAAAGTAAAGAAGGGAGTCCCAGGAGTTACAATATCATTGCTGCAGTACTGGAGCCCACCAGCATGTATGGTGTCATCGATGATGGGTTGTTTCTGGTATCTTAACAGTGGAGCTTCATTCCACATGACCAGTGATAAAAATTTATTCAGTGCCTTGGAGGAGAAAGACCTCAAGATGCACATAGAGATGGGTGATGATGAAAGGTATAGTGTTTTAGGAGTGGGCACGGTTGCTTTTCAGAGGGAGCATGGAGCTCCTCTCACCTTAACAGATATGATGTATGTGCCTGGATTGAAGAAGAACTTGGTATCAGTCGCGATGTTGGAGGACAAAGGCTACGATGTTGTCTTCAATAAAGAAAAGGCATTCCTAAGACACATAGCCATGGGTCAGACCAAGAGGATAGGAATTTGGGTGAAGAATCTCTATAAACTAGAGGTAGATGATTGTGTAGCATTGAGTACGAAAGTAGAATTGGTACAAAGCCAAGACATTGGCGAGTTGTGGCACAAGTGGGTCGGCCATCATCATGGGGCTTTGAAGATAATGCAACAGATATCTACATGACTTACCAAAGGTAAACTTGAGCAAGTTGTCACATGCAAAGGTAGTACCTTGGGAAAGTACACCAAGTCTTCCTTTCATGATCGAGACAGTCGAGCAGAGGCTATCTTAGAGCAAGTTCATACTGATTTGTGTGGAACATTCTTGACGACATCCACAATGAAGCAAAGCTATTATGTGATTTTCATTGATGACTATTCTCATAAATGTTAGATTTATTTCATGCAGAGGAAGGACCAAACCTTCACAAAGTTTTGTGTGTTCAAATCTTTGATCGAGAAAGAGGCAGGGAAGAAGATTAAGGCCTTGAGAAGCGACAACTGTGGAGAATATGTCTCTCAAGAGTTTAAGGAATTCTATGCAGTGAAAGGAATTAAACGAGAGTTGATGGCACCTCATAACCCACAACAGAATGGGGTGGACGAGAGGAAGAACAAAACTATTGTAGGGGAAGCATGAGCAATACTGCATGACCAAGGCCTACTACTTCACTTATGGGCTGAGGAATGCAACACAACGGTCTATTTGCAAAATATAAGCCCGCATCACATACTTGGGATGAAGACACCAGAGGAAGCTTTCTCCCATAAGAGACCAGATATGGGTCACTTCAAGATCTTTGGCTCATCGGTATATTGCCATGTGACAAAGGATGCGTAGAAGAATCTTGAGTTGATAACAAAATTGGGGATATTTGTGGGGCATACTGATACGCCTCACAACTATCAGGTGTAATTTCCTACTAGTCAAAGGACAATGGTTCGCAAAGATCTCAAGTTTGATGAATAGAAGGCCATGTGAGTTTCCCTTGAGAGGGAGATCCAACTACAGGTTGTGGAGGAACTTTTGGTTCCTAAGGAGGAGGAGCCTCAGACTGATCAGGAGCAGTCACATGTAGAGGTTCCAGTAGTGGAGACATCCACTTAAGCATAGTCTTCCAGAGATAGACAAAAGCACACAAAAGAAGATGACAGATTGTTGGAGGATGCGAGAGAGAATGTGGGAGCACCATCTTCTCAACATAGACAGAGGAGGTCACTTGAGAGGTACACTGGATACATGGCCCTTGCTGGGGAATGTGTCGAGACCAAGCCATATTTCTTTGAGGAAATAGTGCAACAACCAATTTGGGTTGATACTATGGTGGAGGAGTATGAATCCATAGTTCGTAACATGTTTGGGATGTGGTTCCGAGACCAGAGAACAAGTTAGTTGTGAGTTCCCGTTGGATTTACAAGGTAAAACTAACTGCTGATGGTAGTGTGGAGAAGCATAAGGCAAGATTTGTTGCCCGTGGCTTTTCACTAGCAAGGAGGATCATGTTGCTACAGTATATTTCGACAGAGGAGCAAGATTCTGACATTTTTGACAAAGGCATTGTCAAAATGTAAATTCGAGTTCCATAGAGATAGGATCGGGGTGGCAGATAATCCCTTTCTTGTTGAGAGGGAGTGTTGAAATATGGCAAAAGAAATTCCAATTTAATTTGTCCTTGAATTAAATTGTAAATTAAATCGAATGTCTTAACAAACTACTTGGAAAAATTTAATTTATTTATTTTAAATTTAGATTGCAGATTATGTGGTGTGATTTCTGAATGGAGTTCGGATTTTCCACAGTGTTCATGTTTTGAGCGACGTTTCGAGTCTGAACCAGACTCATCATTAGGCACAAAATGTAAGGAAAAAAGAAGGAAATGGTAGGTATAAATATGAAAATCGCAGGATGTGAAGACAAATGGCCGACTCTTCGTTTGCTCATTAATAATTTAATAATTATTATTATTGTCATTTAAATAGAGTTTCATTTAAATCAATTAAGAATAGCATCATAAACAAATATCAATAAGCATAAACAATAATTAACAAGCAATAATTTAATAATGAGTCATAATGATAAAATAAGACAAAATATTAAATATTAATATTAATATAAAAATTAGAATTACAATGTAGTTATTAAATTATTAAATTATATAAACAAAGAACTTAAATGACAATAATAATAATTATTAAATTATTAATGAGCAAGCAAAGAGTCGGCCATTTGTCTTCACATCCTGGGATTTTCATATTTATACCTACCATTTATTTTAAATTAATTAGTTGGAGAAATTCAAGTTAGAAGTCTTCTGAAGTCATGCAAGAGTTATCCCTTAAATTAAGGAGATAAGATTGAGTTATATTTGAGTTGTAATTAGTTAACTCAGTGTACTGAGTTAAGTCTAGTTAAATTAGTTCCAAACTGTTTGAGGAACTAATAGTGAGTTAATAGTTAGTGGATGCATTAATGCACTCAATTAGTGCTACTCGAGTTAACTAAAGATTCCCTCATCAGAAAATTATGCATGTCTATTTTGAGAAATACCCAGTTGAGATTAATGTTCAAGGACAATGTACTATCAATTGCATGTGTTTTCTCATGGAGAAAACTTATGCATGGAGTCAAGAATTTATCCTTGAGGATTGTGCAGTTTTGAAGGATTGGTTTTCCACTTGGTAAAAGGCTAATCATCCACAAGGAACAGTGCAAGAAAATAGGAACTTGGAGGGCAGAGAGGAAGGCTGGAGAGAAGCTAAGATTGCCTAGGAGCATCTATGAGGATTGTATTGAGAGATGGCTAGCTGTAAGAGCTAAGGCTTTGTGTAATTCCTATGTATTTCCACCATGTATGATAATACAATAGTGTGGGGTTTTTAGCAGAGGCTTTCCCAAAAAGTATTTTCATGTGTATTGTGCCATTGATTCTTCTTCTTCTGGTTATAGCTCGATCTTTAAGCTTCCGCAAATTGATAGTAGAAGTATGTTATAGTATTCTGCTTTGATTTATATTGCATTATCGTGAGATAAAGCCGAGTGAAACTTTGCCCAATGAGAACTGTGTTGAGTTGGTGTAGTTTTCAAGAAATATTATGTTTTATATTCTAATGAATATTTTATAAGACTATTCGTATAATATTTTGACAGTTGTGAAATCTTAAAGATTCCCTAAGGGGTCTAGAGTGAAAGTTACAAAACCTAGTCAAGTTTATACTCATTTTTCAAAAGAACTCTCAAGGAATCCACTGGTGCAGTCTTAATTGGGATTTGAGTAGAAAATTTTCAGGTCACTCCCAAAAATGAGGTATTTCTATATATTTTCCCATGTACTTTCCATTATTTTGTTAAGATAATATAGGGGCCTCTCCACTTTGAAGTTGGTCTCGGGGACTTAGCTCACACAATATGAGTGAATTCCATTAAAAAATCTTGATACATTGTCTATAGTATCTTCATTTTGTGTTGCTTCTTCATGGATATTTCATTTATAGTGTTTTCAGGCTCTTTAAGCAATTATGTTTAACATGAGGAGGTGGAGGAGAACCTCCTAAATATTCATCTTCAAGTTTAACCTCTTCCTCTTCCCCTCATTCTCATCATTCAAATAGTCATCAAAGAAATGCTACTAAAAAGCCATTTTTAAAGTTAGATGTAAAATTTGTTTTGTCCAGTTTAATGGAGAAGCTAATGGAGAGAAACTAAACAATTGGATTAGATATATCAAAGTGTATTTCCATATATAACATATGAAGCAAAGATTCAATTGACATATCTTCTGTTAGGTGAAACAACTCTTGTATGGTGGGAGAGAAAGCTTCAAAAAGGTAGTTAGAATAATGGTAAACTCCTTTTTTCATGGTCTAAGTTTTTTTCTACATTAAGAGGGCAATTTTACCAATTATGCTATAGGAAAAAAGCCATAACGGAATGGAAAAACTAGAGATAGGGAAAAGGTCATAATGTTCAATTTTTTACAGAGGAGTTTAGGAAGAAAACATTAGCATTGAATATTCCTTTAGACTCACAATAAATTTTGATGAAATACATTGACACTTTACACATTTATCTTCATCATTCATTGTTGTTGTTTGATCCCACTAATCTAAATGAAGCTAGTGTGAAGGAAATTCATCTTGAAAGCAGGGAAAGCATGGACAAGAAGATTATCCAAATACACCTTCATCCAAGCCTCAAAACAAGAATTTCAAAGGAAAATGAAAGGGAAAGAAGACAAAGACAACAAAGGAAGAAGAAGGGAAGCCCACTTGTACTCATTGCAAGAAATATGGGAACAATGAGGAGCACCATTGGAAGTTACATCCATAACTAAAGCCTAAGAAGTTTGGTGGAAAAGGAAAGTTGAAGATGGTTTCTACAACTAAATAAGGCCTTAGTTCTGATTATGATGATGAGAGGCATATCATAGTCATTGGGGTACAAGGTAAAGGTTCCTTTCATGCTAGTTCAAGTTCTGAAAGTAAAGCTTGTGTTGATGAAAGAAAAAGAAGCAAATTGTTTCATATAAGAGTTGTATCTCAACAATAAAAGATATATACATTGTTTGATCTAGGTTCTCAAGTTAATTTGATCTCATAATCCATTGCTAAGAAGTTGGTTTTGGATACGAGATCTCATCCAAAACTCAATCCTCTTGGTTGGGTTTGTGACAATCCAAAACTCAATATCACCAAGAAATGTAGGGTTAGGTTTGTCATTTCTTCAAAGTTGATGGACGAGGTTGATTTAGATGTTGTGCCACTTGAAATTTATGGCATATTCATGGGAAGCCCATACTTGTACGACAAGTCGGTTGTCTTATTCGGGCATGAGAACAAGTATCATCTCACTAAAAATTGGGTGGAATATATTGTCAGAGCTCACGTCATGAAAGTTGACAATTCAAACCTTGTTAGTGTAGGGATGCCATGTGCTAGCCTTTATAGAATTTTCACCATTCAAAATGTGCCAAGTTACCTTCCATGTGGAAGGCTAGCAGAGTACACTTGGAACATTTGGTAACGTCACTTGAATGATGTGTCAGGCCACATCATCCCCCTTCCTACAATGTCATTATTGTCTCCCAATCATCCTTTTCCATATCACCGAGGTTTTCACATCAAATTCTCTAGACAATTAGATTTTGTCGCATGTTGGAATTGTCACATCAATTCTCTGGGCTAATCAAAGTGTGCTACATGACATTGTGTGACTAGTTATCATTGGGGGCCACCTCAGATTAACTAATGAGCATGTTGGCACAACATCTTTCATTTGATCTATCACCTATTCATCTGATCCATCAGATTTGAGCAAAGGTTATCGACTTTTAACATCATTAACTATTGTGCAAGTTTCACCAATATTTGTCATTTTATTAATTACTAAACCATGGATCCACCTATAAGTTACACATTAGTTAATAGATTTGGGAATTATGGGTTTGGGTCAATATTTTAGTCCCTTAACTAATGTTGATTTTCAAATGGCCATAACTTCTCATCTAGGAGGATTTTTTTAGAGAGGAATATACTACTGGAAAGGTCTCGGTGAGGAATAACAAATCATATTATTCACAGACTCATTAGGACATCATAACTTCGCCAAAAACTCAATAAAATTCATGCCTATTTGACTTCAATATATGAGAGCATGCAAGAGATCATGTCGTCATACTACTTCATGGATGACATTGTTACTTACTTAGGAATCCCATTTGACATCAATGACTCTTGTTGTCATCAATGGCAACACTATGTGCAACAATGCCTTCCCTCCCTATGGAATTTGATAGGATCCATGCCTTCCACTAATTTTTGGAATTCTCTTATGGGGATTCCATCTTCATAGGGAGCCATTAACAGAAAACCCCTCTTCAACCTTTTGGAGATCCCATTAGTGCAGGTTTCCCTTCCTTTTTTTTTGGAAATCAAGGTCTTAATAAAAACCTAAGCCTTTCTACAAACAATCCCTTGCAGCCTAGCGCCAACTAAAATCCAGGCTATTCTTTTCCAAGTTTTGGTTAACTAGGAGGTTCTCCTCTTAGGGGTTGGAAACCTGCTTTGTATCCATGCTTGCCTTTCTTGAAAATTTTCAATTTTCTATATCTCTCAAAGTTAATGAATGATTATATGTGTTACAATCAAATTTATCCCTTGGTCCCATCTAAACTTCCTTTAGACATCGGAAAGTTTGAAGGTAAGTCTAGTGAAGACCTAACCAATCATATTACCACTTTGCACCTTTGGAATTATTCAAACTCTTTTATTAATAATTTTATTATATTGAGGGCTTTCTAGTGTACCCTAACTAGGACTGTGGCAAAGTTTTATATTGAGTTTAAAGGGGGCTCATTTCCAACATTCAACAATTTGGCTACAATTTTCTTTAACCACTTCCAATATCATATTAGATATGATCTTGGGACTAAACACTTAGCCAAGTTCAAGCATGACAAGGCTACCCCCATCTCTAACCACATTAAAGAATGGGGGAGGAGGAAGCAAATGACTAAACCAAATATTTCCAATGAATTTATATTAGAATGGTTCCTTAAATCACCGCAACCAACTATATCCAAAGATGTATATTTTTTGGGAGTATATAGTACAGAGGAAGCTATCTTCAGGGATCGACAACTCGATCTGATTTATTCACAATCAAGAGTATTTTATGATATCCTTCCTAATGTGCCAAGAACAAATAAGTATCTAGTGAAGCCAAAGCAAGGACCCCACGCTTATGGCATGGCTGGTTTGGTTAATCTAACCACTACAAGTTTTCTTACGAACCTATTATAGTAGATGTTGCTACAACCACCATATGTTGGAAAAACTTAAGCAAAGGTCCCCCTGAAACACGGTCCAATCTTCCAATCCCAAAGGAGACAGAAAATCTAGAGGGAAGAAGAAGAATACGATTAACAAAAGAAATGCAGAAGGGAAGGACAAAACAACTAAGACTAGTGATAATATTAGTAGGGTTAAGAAAGAGAAGAAAAGGAAAGTGAAATTCTATTGTAAAATTTTCAAGGGAAATGATCTTATAAATATTTCAAAAAATTAAAGATGCTTAGCACTTGTTAGCACAATAGGCTTCATATAGTCAACAAGATATTCTTGAGAACCCTTTCCTTTAGGGTCAACAACTTGTTTCTAGCGTTGCTTCGAACCAGGATCCTCAAAATGGGAAAACCCAAACTGATTCAAACATCGGGGATATATCATTCAACATTTATATGTTAAGTGATCAAGTGAATCTATCAACTCAAGTCCACAATTATGAGGACCCCGAGTCTTCTAAAGGAAATAATATTTTAGTTCACAAGAACCTCTTAATATCGAAATACTTATGATTCATTTTTTACCTCGCATGCCTAGGGGCTCATGAAAATGCTCTATGTACAACCTTAATGCCATTTCTTCCAAAAACTACTTTATGGTAGAGGATTTCTCCTACGTTACTTGTGCCACATCAACTTTGGAGGTGCTCCAGTCATGCACTAAAAAAAGGAGCACATTACTCAATTCTATTTGATATTTAGACCCAAAGAAATCTCAGATGATTATGTTTGACAATAGAAATGTGAAACCCCAACTTCCTCATCATGTTTCCTTTCAAATTTAGGTATCTTACTGCAAGAATTCAATTTTTTGGATGATTATTAATGAAAGAGATTCCACATGCATCATGTTAATGTCATTTTAAAAAGGGATAGGATCTCCGAGGTTGGTTCCATCCACTATGTCATTAAATTATTTCGATTTTTATTCCAAACTTTCTAGTCAGGGTAGGAGGGAAAACCATTAATGTCAAAGTGTAACTAGTTGATGCAAAACTCGACTACAAACTTTTGTTGGATCAAAATTGAGTTTACACAATGCAAGTAGTAGCCTCAACCATCTTTCATGTCTTATCCTTTCCTCATGAAGGAAAAAATGTTACAAATGATTAAATGGCTTATTTCCACCTTGACTTGAATCCTTAATTAGATTCCAATGCTCAGTTAATGGAAAAGTCTTAGAAGGCCTCCAAGAATTTGGGGGTTGTATTGTACCCATTACTTATGGAAATATTTAAATTTTACTACCTATTGCTTATATAAACACCATTTCTTCTTAATTTGTGCCAACTTCTTGAACATATTATTTTTGTAACTCTTATTTCAAGAACCCATGGATTCTACCTTCTCAAACTGCCATGATTGAATAAGGTCAACATGAAGGAATGGTTGTTCCTTTATCTGCAATGGAAATTGCTTATCAAGCTATGGTAAATAATGCTATAGACTCTAATCCAACTCCACCAGCTATGAAATATTTGGATCCTAGTATACTAATTCCACCACGTCAATGGACTACCTCGATACCATTTTTTCATCTAATGGGGAAATCCTTGAAGCTCATTTTATCCTAGAATTGCATAGGGTAGAGAGCGACAAGCTTTGATTGATCATGATGGAAAGTGAAAATTCACTTATGAATCCTCTAGAGGAACCTTGCATATATGCTGAGGGGAACATGGAAAATATTTCTAAGACTATGTTACTTTATATTTTCAAAAACCCCAATGTCATAGATTATTTTTTATCAACATGAGATCAAGACATACAAGAATGTGAATCATGTTTGACAAAAACTTTGACTGGTCAACACTAGAATCCTAGTGGAAATAAAGGTAGAGATTAAAAAAACACTTAAGATTTGGTTTATCTACCCAATTCCTCTTACTAAATGGGTTTCTAATCTCATTCCAAATGACAAAAAGAAAGGAACAATTAGTGTATACATGGATTTTCATGATCTAAATAAAGCTTGTCTGAAAGATAACATACATACTCCATTCATTGATAATATTATTAATGGATGTGTTGGAAGTGGGATGATTCTCTTTTATGGACATATTTTCTAAGTACAATAAAATTGAAATATGTCTTGGAGATCAACACAACATAGCCTTTATATGCTTGTGGGGGGCCATTTATATATTGAAAAATGCCTTTTGGCCTTCAAAATGTTGGAGCCATTTTCTAGTAGGACATATCCTATGCCTTTCATGACATAAAACATATTTTAGATGCTTATCTTTTTGACCTTGTTGTTCACTCTCGTGAGAGAGTTGATCATCCCACTTACCTCTATTAAATCTATGAGCAATGTTTTTTTATTTAGAAAATCCAATTGAATCCACAAAAGTCTAATTTTTTTGTGACTTCAGGTCATTTATTAGGTTTCATAGTGTCTGATAAGGGGATCATGGTCGATCCACTTAAGGTTGAGGAAATAGTGTTGTCTCCTCCCCTATTTAAAATCCACCAACTTGAAATCCTATAAAAAAAATATAACTATTTGAGGTGTTTCACTGTAAATTATGTTGAGATAGCAAAGTATTTATGCATTTTTTGAAGAAAAGAATCCCATTTATATGGGATGAATATGCTCAATGATCATTCAACACTTTTAAAAAAGTGTTGTTCTGCTCTGTTGTTCAGTCCAATTAGCTACAACAAAATCTTATTCTACATCTAATAGTGATAGAATCTACTATCGGTATGGTTCTAGTTCAAGAATATGACTAGCTCAAAGAGCATGTCATCTATTACCTTAGTCATGGCCTATCAGGTCCTTAAATAAAATATTCACATATTGGAAGGTTGACACTGGTTGCATTATAATTTTCTTGGAGACTCCAACGCCATATTATGTTGAATAAAACCAAGGTGATTTCTCATACCAATACATTTTAGTATGTGCTGACTAGGTGAGTGTTTGGGGGAAGTTCAATAAATGTATCATTGTTTTTTAAGAGTTCGACCTCAATTTTGTGTTAGCAAAATCAAATAAGTAATTGGTTTTTGCAGAACTAATATCAAAGTTACATCAAGGAAATGAGACATACTTCAACAAGGATTTGTTTCTATATAAGCATCTATTTTTCATTTCCTCGTTTAACCCTTGGTATGGATATATCCTTATATATCTCTAGAATTTGAAGTTTCCTTGTCCTTCTCATGGGATGATTAACTATGCATTCACCACCTAGAAAAAGACTACCTTATTATCAATGATATTCTTTATCATTGAGGATTAGATTCAATATTGCATCATTACTTGACCCATGAGGAGGTAGATCCGATAGTACAACAATACATCTATCAACAATGAAGTCTGAATCCCCTAGCCCTATTGTGTTTCTTGGTATTAGAAGATGGCGTTTTCTAGTTGTTGGAAAAGTCATACCCACTCTTGTGGTACTCCAACTACTAGGCGTTATATGCCCTTAGGGAGGTCCTCCATCTATGCCATAGGGACTTGACAGGTCAAATCATCTAAGTTCCTTTGGACTAAGTGCAGTATTGTCTTTGTCTCTCCAACAGTCTACTCCTCACCTCTACCCTAATGCCTATGGTTTGGAAACCCTTAGGTCTCACTAGTCCAATATTTGAACAAATTATGTATTTTGTTAGCACTTTTCTTTTACTTAAATAAGATCTCTTTATTCTTGAGGAACTTATTCAAAAATTAATAAAAATGAAATAAATTAAAAATTAAAAAATGTGGTTTACCTATGTCACCCTATGTAGCATCAGGAAGAAGGGCTAGGTTTGGGTCTCCTCAGAAGTCAAGACCTGCATATGGATAATCATTAATGCAATGATTTGTTGATCCCACTAGTGGATGAAGTCACCATTAAAAGTGGTAAGTATAACTTTCGCTCCTCTAATCCTACCAATAAGGTCAACCTATCTTGCCATTCGAGGTTATCTCAAGTGGGAGATGTGTGGTGCGACCCATGGTAGAAGAGTTGGTCTCTCTCTTGAAGAAGGTGCAGATGATGATCCCTTAGCTAAAATTATTCATTCATCCCTATTTGCATGTTGTTAGATGACTCTTCATACTAGTCATCAAGGCTCGATACTCTAGTCATGTGCTATCAAGAAAAGGCACTTCACTTCTAAGAAAATCTATGCTCTAGATGCCTGATGTAGGGATTTGGATCCTGACACTCGTGCAAAGGTGAGTAAGATAATATTGAGAGTTAGAATCTCAACACTCCTTATGGGTATTTGGGTCCCCACTACATAATATATATCTATGTAGTCCTCTATGTAATATATTCACCAACACTCTTTCACTTTAGATTCACTACTTCTCACCTTCTCAAGAGGTTACTAATTAAGTAGATGCCCTCTACCTCAATATGTAGTGGCATTGAATCAATCATAAGGAAATATTGTTTGAGACTACAACAGTTAATCAAATTTTGCAGTAGGCATCGTTGAGTGCACATGTTGGGTATGGAGAAAAAATTGAGTAATCCACAAGTTTTTAAGGCATTCATCACCTCTTGGTCTTCCAGGACTTCATTATGCTCTCTTTCTCTCCAAGTGATAGTCATCCTAAAATCAAATCGAATTTGAGCGTTAAATTCTTCAATTTTAAAGAAGAAATGTGTATATGCGGTTTTTGTTTAGAACAACCTCATATATGTGCAACTATTCCTTGAACAATTTTCATATAGGGCCAACCATAGGCAATCCAACAACAAGTCATGTATGCACAAACCCCCCTTTTAAATTTTAAAAATCAACTTCAAAATTTGACTTAAAAACAAATTTAATTGAATGAATTTGAAGAGAATTGAATCTATAATGACATATTTCTCACATAAACCTGATCAATTGTTTAGAACACTTGAATTTTGCGATAAAATTCATGGGGAAGTTTTGGCTCCAAATACTCTCCAAGGGGTAAAAACTCAAATGAATAGTAAAATTTCAACTTTTTACTATTTATAAACTTTTGTAGCCCACTTTCATATAGCTTATTTCTTTTTTTATTCATTTTTACTCAATAACCTAATGTTTAACTCCAATTTTAGTTTTTTTACTTAGTTTTCATACCTTGCAACAATATTCCATCACTTTGTGATAGTTTTTAAGCATTCCTCAAACCAAAATAAGATCCATTATGGAAAGCATCATTTTTGAAACTCACTTATAGGGTAGGAATTCTACATTGCATTATGCCTTTTAACCTTATTTTCAATACCCAACTATATGATCAATCCCATTGTTTTGTGACACCACCTCTCACTCACTGTTTGATGTGTCATATCTTAGTTGTAGAGCCTACCTTCACATGGAAATCCTAGTTAGCACCTCACTAGCCATTTAGTGCCCATGCTACTTTTGAATCTTAGGTTCGTGAGTCCTATTTAGTATTTTCATGAATTTTCAATGAAGGTTCATACTTCTTGCTTCTCGGATTGTATAAATTTGATAGAAATTGCAACTGATCAAGATTTTAAACTGAAATAAGAGACACAAATTCTACTCTACTAATATGTGGAATTGAAATGACAATTTAAAACAACATGCATATACATGCAATAAGCAAAACCACAAGTGCACAATGATTTCTAGTGGAACCCAACTGGGAAAAGCCCCTCAAGCTTCTTTGCATTAATTAGTTGAATAGAGAAACTATTACAATTACTTTCTCCAGCTCTGAGCATAACCTAAAAAGGTAACAATGTTCTCTCTACTGAATGAGACCTCTAGCCAACACTTAGCCAATGTATTCCTCCTCCAGCCTCCTATTTCCTTGCACAATCCTTGAAGAAATAAACTCCTAAAAGATAGGAAATTCCTCCTATTTTCTCGTGTAATTCCCAAGGATTGATCAACTGTCTGCATGCAAAATTTTGTACACTCCACTAGTATACAAATAATTTTAAATTAGCCTTAATTCCTCCACTGCAGTTGAGGAATTCGAATTCCATGCATGCATGAGTTGTTTTGGGTTGATTGTGTTATCACTGACAAAATTTCAAAGAAAAAGGGTAAGGGAAGAGTTAATTGATCCTAGACATATTCATGTTGATCTTGGTCATGTTCATACAATTGGCATTTGATACAATTCTTAGTTTGTGGAAACAAACTCATGGTGAGCAAAGATCAGAAATCTTCATCAAATTCAAGTGAGGCAGTTCCTAAATTAAGCAAGGCAAGACACATCAGCTGGATTAATAATAGGCTCAGACCCAACATCAAAGTGATGAAGAGGCAAATTGAAGACTTGGAGATTCAGCTAAGTAATCGTGAAGGACATCCTTAGCTAAAAGAAATCACATAGCAAAGTAAGGCTAAGTCCTAATTTTGATAGATTGCCTTTGAAGTCATTTTAAAAGGATGGTGTTTATGTTTTCAGTTTTGAACAACCTCATGGTATATAGGAAAGTCATTTCAATATAAAGAGGCTCAAGACAGTCAAATTGGCATTAAAACTGTGTTTTGGTGATTACACATGATGCCTAATATACAACAGTTTCATAGCGTGCTACGAAACTGCTGTAGCTGCATATTTTGATGAAGTTGACCAATTTTGAGTGACAAAGAGCAAATATTTTTGAAAGGAAGTTTATGAAGAGGATCATTAACAAAGTGTGAGCATCTAGCAAGGGTAAAACAAGCAGAGAAAGAACATAGATGAACTCTAAAGCTATGTGTTATAAAGATGATCATTATTCATAGCTAGTTTTGTTCATGATGCTTAAGGCAGAATTAAAGAGATTTTGGGCCAAGTCTACAGTGTATGTAAACAAGATAATCCAATGCAATTGTATGAAGAACAACCGGGGTCATTGATTTTGAAAATCCTTGTGGAGACCAAAAGCAAAAAGGAGAAACTTTCTGTCCCTGTTTTTACCAGTCAATTTCTAGAAGCGTTTCTGAGCAGTTAAAAAATCATCTCTAAAAAGTGAAAGAGGTTTTCATTATTAAGATACTGAAGTACAAAATCCTCTTCCACTTTCTTTAGATCCATTATTAGTTGAGAGAAATGAAGGATCAAACTTCTGCTACGAAACTGTTGTAGGTGCAGTTTTTCAAAAATCAAAATTTCCTGTTTTACACGTCTTCTTCAAGGATTGATTCTGGACAACTGGAGTAGTGTTTCAAAAAACCAAGAGAGATTTTTGTTCAGCATGGATTGGTTCACAAAAGCCTCCTTCAGTTTTTCCAAATACGTTTTTTGTGAGAAGTTATGAGCTCTGTCCCAAGACCCATTTTTTCAGCCAGAACAGAGCAAGGGACAGTCTCCTAGTTTCTAGGAACATCAAAAGGATGAGTCATCAAGGGCCGGCTGGAAGGTTATGAGCACCATCAAGTTCGACTTCATGGAGTTTCAGGTGTCAAAGAATGTTTTAAATGTTTAGATAAGGTTGTTTTGATCATAATGAGGAGTTACACTCCTAATTGTTTTAGGTCTCTAGGACTCCTAGTTAGCAGTCTTTTGTATTAAATAGTTAGTTTAAGTGTCAATAGTTGTCAAATAAGGAGGAATTTGAATTCCCCTCATGCTTGAGGAGGAATATCAATCAGATAGAAGAACTCTATATATAGCTGGAGCAGCAATGTAATAGGGGTTGGAAATTTTATGAAAGAGGCTGATATTTGGCTTATGTAAGACTCTGTTTTGATAATACATGTTTGGCTTTACTTCTCAGGATTCATGAAGGATTTTATGTTCAGAATGTGTGATGTTGTCCTTTTCCTAATTGTTGTAGTGGTATGAATGTGTAATCACTTAGAATTCACTTGAGGTGCTCTAACTTCCTGTATGCATTCATAGACTGTGTGGTCCTATCTGAGTTGTTATGTTTTGAACATTTTAAATGCTAAATGCCCTGACTTCTATGTAAGGTTGAATTCATTGTTATATTGAGATGTTGTTGACTCCATAAGCCCAATGGATAGTTGCTAAATGTGTTTCCACCATTCATATTTTTAAAGTTGTTTCACAAGAGTTAGCCATCTTAACTATAATCAAAATCATTAATCATTTTGAGAGAGCCCTCTCAGGTTGAGGAGGCTAAGCCTCAGCCTAAAGTAGGTTTGAAGTAGTTACTTAAGGTCTTCCTGGTTAGCAGCCTTCCAGGGTCTGATTTTGAGATAACAGGCTGAATAGTCCATATTGATGGGAATCCAGTGCTTCCAAAACTGCAGCATCCAAACTAGGTCCAATTCCTGATTGCATGCATGATCTATACAACTTAGTAAATCATACAACTCATAGCACACTGTCCCTGCACTCTAGTCTCAACTAGATCTTTCTCTAAACTAACATGAATGATTTTCTCATGAAGAATATTTAGTTTATTGGAGTAGCACTAGTGGATGCATTAGCGTACCAACTGACTGTTGGTCCTCTATTAGTTCCAAAAACAATTTAGAACTAATTTAACTTAACTTAACTCAGTAAACTGAGTGATCTAATTTCTAACTCAATTTAAACTCATACTAGACCCATAAAACTTAGGGAGAACATATACATGACTACAGAAAGACTTCCAACTCAAAATTCCTAAGATAATTAAGTTAATTAAACTTAATTAACTATTTACAAGTTGTTATGAGAATATAATTCAATTTTAATTCTCAATTTAATTTAAGGACAAATTACACAGGAATTTCTTGTTGCCATTTCTTAACACATTGGTAGTCCTACTACAAAATCCACAGAAATACTTTCCCAAGGATGAGAAGGAATAGGAGGTGGGGCGTACAAACCCAATTTACTATTACTAGGCTTGCTAGTAGAACACATGGAACATCCCTTTACATATCTTGAAACAATTTCCTTCATGTGAGACAAATAACAATACCTCTAAATTTGTGCAATTGTTTTGTCTACACAAAAGTGATTGGAAATAAGAGAAGTGTGTGCTTCCCTTATGACATTGACTCTTTCACCCTGTGGAAAACATAAATTTCCAAGATGATACAAAAACTTGTTATGAACATGATAATTCAACATGATTTCCTTGAATCAAAGTTGCATAAACATATTTAAAATCAACATCTTGGTTCAATATAAATTTCATGCATGATTGAATTATGCTTAAGAATGATAGATGGATTAACAATAGGCCTTGATAACATATCAAAAACTTTGTTGTATATACCTTTTGTTGTACCTTATTACCAAATAAAATTGTTGTAGGAATTCCATCCACCTAAAATTTCTAGCTCGTTGTAGCTTGGTTTGCCATTGTAAATATTGCAAAGGTTGATGGTTAGTATGAATAATCATTTCTTTACCCATTAGATAATGCTTCCATTTGTTCACACTTTTTACCAAAGCATACAACTCTTTATCATATTTCGGATAGTTAATTATTGCATTGGCAAAGGTTTCAGAATGATAACAAATAGGCTTACCATGTTGCAACAAAACTGCTCCCATATCATAATTGCTTGCATCAATTTGAATCCCAAATGGCTACTTAAGATCTGGAAGTGCTAGAATTGGTGTTGTACTGATTTTCTCTTTCAATGTATTGAAGGGTTTTAGTTACTTTCCTCCCCATTGAAAGACTTGTTTCACACTTGTTAAAGCATGTAATGGTGTTGCAATGAGTGAGAAGTTAGCTATAAATTTCAATATTGGGTTGCTCCCAAAATGCTCCTAACTTCTATTACATTGTTGGGTTTATGCCAATTCACAATGACTTCAACTTTTGAATGATCAATCTTTAGTTCATCCCCCCCACAATATGACCCAAATAAACCAAATAGGTTTTCCCAAACTCACACATAAACATCTTCAAATACAACTTCTCTTTCTTTAAGAGATATAAAACTTGTTTCATATGCATGACATGCTCTTCACAAGTCTTACTAAAAATCAGAATATCATCTAAGTAGATTAAGACAAAATCATCAAGAAATCGTCTCAACACATCATTCATAACTCTAATGAATGTTGCAGGTGCATTGCAAAGCCCAAATAGCATAACTAACCATTCAAACAAACCTTGTTTTATCTTGAAAGAAGTTTTCCAAATATCATCTTTAACAATCCTTATATGATGATAATTGTTTCTCAAATATAACTTAGTGAAGTAAACAACATCCTTTAACTGATCTAGAAAATCATCAATGTGAGGGAGAGGGCAGCGATTCTTTATTGTGATTTTATTCAAATCTCCAAAATCCACACACATGTGCCTTGTACGAATCTTATTTGGAAATAAAACTAGAGGAGACCCACAAGAGGATGTGCTAGGCATGATGACCCCTTTTTCAAGAAGCTCTTGAATTTTCTTCTTGATATTTGCATTCTCCAAAACTGACATTTTTTACATGCTAATGTTAGGAAGAGGTTCATCCTGCTGCAAGTTAATCTCATGTTGTATTCCTCTTTTAGGAGGCAACCCTTGAGGTTCCTGAAACATCTTTTCAGAAGCATTAATAACTTCAACCAAATCATGATTTAGTTTAGAATCACACCCTATGAAACCTTCAGATCCAGTAGTATCTTTAGCTTTAATCACCAAAAACACAAAATTTCATGCTAGAATTTACAAGCCTTTTCATCTGACCAACACTTACAAGAGATAAGTTCATATTCTTGCAATTTGCTCTAACTATATACTCAACTCTGTCTTTAAAAAGATGATATTTTTTCTCATGAATATAGAATATGACTTTTTGGTCATACAACTATGGACTTCCTAAAGCAATTCCACATATGTCAAGTGGTACAACATCAAGCTCTACCTCATCAATAAAGTTTGTAGTGATGGAAAGCTTGAGTTTACATTTTCTTGTCACTTGCAATCCCTGATCACCACATACCCAACCCAATGGGTAAGTTTTAATATGAGGTGTAGTTTCTAGATTTAGTTTCTTAACAATGTATCAATTTTTGTATGTTTTGTAATGACCTTGATATGGAAAAGCTCAATTCTTTCTTTATCATTTTGAGACTCAATAGGCCAACTAGAAAAACTAGTACTCGCATTAGAAGCTTTACTTTTCATTCCCATGGTTGTGATTTTGGTTTCATCACTTGAATCAAATCCTATATCTTGTTGAGTTGTAGCATCATTATTTTGTTTCCCCTTGTTGTTGAACTTCTTTGGTCTCATTTCTGGATGTGGTTTTCGACAATGGTATTCTTGATGAAGCAATGTTTACAAGTAAGTTTCTCTCCCTCTTTCTTAACTGTAGCATTCTTTTTGCCTTTGCCTTTAAAATTCCCCTTTCCATTGTCTCCATATTTGGATGGCTTCTTGCTAGTCTCTTGAGGAACATTCTTTCCTCTTGATTCCAAATGAGTTGCATAAACACATATTTCATCTAGATTTATGGGATTAAATAAAATTATAGTGTGTCTCAAATAATTATGTAATCCACCTATGTATTTAAGGGCAGTGTCTTGTGAAGACAAATCAATACCCAAGATTAAAGTTATTCTTATAAATTATTGTGTGTAACTTTGGACACTCTGACCTTTAGCTTGTTTAAAATTTTTCCAATCCATAATTTATTTTTGCATATAAGCTAATGGATAAAATTTCCTTGTTTATGCAGCTATAAAATCATTCCAGGAAGAGATAATTTTACCACTTTTCTTCAAATATTCCTAAGTTCTAGCCTCCCACCAGATGATATTTGCACCTTCCAAATGAAGAGAAGAAAATAGGAACTTTGGATCATCCTCAATATTTTAAATCTTGCCATAGACTTCAATTTGACGAACCCAATTATCCAAAATTTCAACATTTACTTCCCCCTTGTACATAGGTAATTAAAATCTTGACATAAAGCTTTTAAAAATGAGACTTAGCATATACTTTTGGTGATCTAAGAGAAGTATGTCTTAGTGTTGAAGGAGGTGAAGAAGGAGGTAAGGATGGAGGTGAATACGGAGGTGGAGGATTGCTGCCATCACCACCATTACCTTTTTGTTGATTAGAACTTTCTCCTTGCAACCTTGTTATCTTCTCATTGTACAACACTTTTACCATCTCTAACATATTGTAGAAATCATTTTTGAAAGCTCTCTCATCCTCAAACATCAGCTCATGTCCTTTTTCATGTGCCATGACTGGTGAATTTTTTGGAGTTTGTGACCTCCTTGAACCAATTTGAGGGTTTGGTTATTCAGGCATTCCTTCTTCTCTTCTCAACTTAGAACTTGTAATCATTAAAAAAAACTTTTAAAAATAGTCAAAACTTCAAAACAACCATGCTCTGATACCAAATTGATCTGAAATTAAAAATTGAAGGTTTCTTGAAAAGGTGTGCAAGCTAGTTTATGTCTTGTGGGCAATGGATCGAAATCACAAAAGCACACAAACTTAGAAATTTTAGTTAAGTTTTGTAGATATAACCAAAGAAAAATAGACAACATGCAACATCACAAAACAACAATTTGATGAGAGAGTTCACCCCTCCTAGGCTACATCTCTGGGTCCAGCTTCCAATGTTGGCCCTTTCAATTATATGCTCAAAATGTTAATTCCATCAACATACAATACTCAAATCACAAAAATAATGCTATTATTATGTCTAGAACAGCCAAAAAACCTGTGGAGGCTCTTCTTGCGCTAAAAAAGGCTAGAAAATGGCCAAGATAGGCTTCCTTGTTCCTTTCTCTCCTATTTGTCCTGCAAAATGATCAAAATTGAAAAAACGGGCAATGTTTTCCTCCTTTAGTGGATCTGCCAGGCAACAATTTAGCATGGGATTGATGTTGATTTTTCCAAAAAAGGTGCAATTTTCAAACATTTAAAATGACTCTACACCCAAATTCTTCCCTTTGGTTTCAGTCGCGTGGAGGTTAATGTGGGAAGGGGCGCAGGCTAGAGGCCATGCGTCTGCCTGCTCCACCACTCCTGGTCATGTTACGAGCCATATGGCCACGGGATAGGCACCACGTGCTGACCCCTCTCTCGCAAGCCCCACCATCTCTGTCATTCCTAGTCATGTTATAGGCCATATGGCCATGCATTGGGCACCACACGTCAACCCCTCTACCAAAAGCCCTGCTGGTGGTTATGGTAGTGAGTATAGGACCGAGAGCTAGGCTAATTACCCACCCCCTCCACTTCCAACTCCGCCATGATTATGTGGTGTGTCATGTGACCTAGGGCCAAATATTCCTGCCCCACCCCTATTGCTATGGTGCTCAGTCATTTTGGTTACCATGTGACATAGGGCTGGGGCCATGTGTTCTGCCCCCATCCCCCAACGTTAAAACAACATGACTTTAAATATAAATGTGGACTTGGTATGGTAAGAAAAAAATGCATGGCATGGATGTAAGATTGTTGGCTAGATATGGTGAGGTCATGGGTTTTATTCCCCATTCAATTAGCTGCCCAAGAATTTTTTTCAAGAAACCCAAGGGCCACGTGGTGCCTCCTAATTGGTCCAACCAAAATTTCAACCATCAATCAAAATCCCCTAATTCAACCTGTACGCCTGCCACATGTCAGCACAAGATTGGCCTGTCTTAAAACTGTACCTAGACATTCAACTTGCTAACATTAATGCCACATCATTATATGACCTGCCCAGTCAGCATCCCAATCAACCCTGCAAGTTGACTTTTTAGTTGTTTGCAAAAAAATTCATAATGTGATAAATTTCATATACAATGTCAGATTGAGGTGAATTAAGCATCGTTAGAATTAGAACGATGAGATCTACAATTTGGAACTAGTTTCGGGCGGTTTTTAGCACTTTAATTTTTTAGCATATTTTTGATCCCCTGGATCATGGACATGGAGACTAAATACTGCTTCTTGTTCAACCATGAAACAAGGAAATTTCCCAAATAAAAGGCCCGTCCACTAGTGATTTTGTGATCATCAATACTTCCTACCCAATGTACATCTATATAAGTTATCAAGGTCAATTTTTTCCCTTCGGATACCATTGTCCAAAATCTATTGTTCCCTTGAGATACCTAAAGATCAATTTTACTACAACAACATGGGATTATTTTGATGTTTTTTGGAATCTAGCAACCTTCCCAGTTGTTTTCATTACATATGGTCTCAAATATGTCACATACAATAGATTGCGAATCATCGATCTATACAATCGTTGATCTGCTTCCTTGGATATATTATCGTTGCTTAACTTGCAACTGGTCACCATGGGAATGATGAATAGTTTATAATATTCCATTTTGAACCTATTCAACATTTCTTTAATATACTTGGATTGACAAACAAATATTCCATCATCTTCTTGAGATATCTAGAGTCCCAATAAGAAGTTCAACTCACCAAGTAAATATATCTCAAATTCACTTTGCATATCATTTGAAAAATTCTTGCCTAGCCTATCATCATCACTTCCAAAGATGATGTTTTCCACATACACCTCAATGAGAGTCAAGCTATCTTATTCAACCTTTATATATAAGCTGCTATCAGCACTTCCTCTTTTGGTTCCTTATCTCTACAAATATATGTCTAGACGGGCATACCATGCTCTAGGAGCCTACTTGAGATCGTACAAAGCATTCTTCAACCTACAAACATAATCCTTCTTGTTGTTAAGGAAAAATCCTCTAGGCTACTCCATGTACATTTCTTCTTCCAATTCTTCATTCAGAAAAGTTGATTTTACATCCATCTAATACACCTTAATCTTTCTCGAGCATGCATAGACCAAGAACATCCTATTAGCTTCCATCCTAGCCACTGGTGCAAATGTCTCTTCAAACTCTATTCCTTCAACCTATGCATATCCATTACAAACCATTCTTTCTTTGTTCTTGGTTACCTATCCATCTTCATTCAAATTTTTCCTAAAGACCCATTTTGTGCCAATGAGATTTTTGTCCATCAGTATTGGAACCAAATCCCATGTGTCATTCTTTTCAATATGATATATTTCTTCATTCATGGACTTGATCCAGTGTTCATCATGGTTGGCTTCTTCAAATTTTCTAGGCTTAAACATGGATAATAGTACAAGATTCCCTTATTCTCACAAGTGTATTTTTTGACTTCTCCCTGTTCATATTCTTACATTCATGTCATTGATGAATTACTATGAATGATGATTCTTTTGATACCATATTTTGAGAGGCTTAGAAGGCACTTTTTGATGATCCCATGTCTCTTTCTGGTTGTTAGTTGACTCTTTGTCTTATTGTCCTTCCTCCCTAATTCTTCCTTATTATTCTAGCTCTTTTTTTCCTTGTTCCTTTGAAGCATAGTCTCCTTATCTGACCTTTTCTCCATGAACTTCATCAATTGTTACATTAATACTTCCAATTATCTTGTTGAGTCTCAAATTGTACCATGTGTATGTCTTGGTTTTGTGTGAGTACCCAACAAATATGTTGTCATCTCAATTTATTGTGTAAATCAAGACATGTATTTTACTATCATTCCAGGTTGGTAATCTTAGAAGCAAACCACAATTTATGGATTTTTGGATAAGAACTAATATAGAAAGTAGTTATGAGAATAGAAGTGCATATTAAAAATATAAATCATTCAACATAACTAATAATGGAAGTACATATTATAAATATAAATCACTCCTCACAACTTAAGAAAAAATGTCTAAGTCTATTCCATAAAAGCATGCATTATTGGTCAATGAAATTAGGCTATTTTAGAAAAAAAAAAGGAAGAGGCTCTTTCAAATAGACTTGGTTGTCCTCCCTCAACAATTCTATAATGACATTTCCAATATCTAAGTAAGAATAAAAGAATGTAATGAAAGCATAAGAACTTAATCCAAGAAAGCTTGAAAGAAGTGAATCTTGTTCAGTCTTAGTCCTAGCTCATGGAAAAGAGGATCTTTTAAAGGGACCTGATTGTCCTTCCACATTCAAGCTGATAACTAAAAGGAAGCAATATTCACTTAACACATTCCATAAAATGAAATCCCATTAAATATATTTACAAATATTTACAACAAATGAATATAATAAACATGGAGAATTAAACTAGCATATGCACAAATATAAACATGATACAACAACGTGTACTTAGCTTGGTATGGAGGCCCTCCAACCTTTCTGGTACACTACTAAAATACTCATCTACAACAACTCATTCACTCCAACCAACACAAAGTAATTACGAAAAAATCGTTGTCTTCAATTATCTCAAAATAATAAGTTTTTCTACATAGTTTAACTATGAATGCCTCTCTTTAAATAGGCAAAATAATAACTATATAAGCTAAAAAGTTTGAAACAACCATCATTAATGTTATCCCACTTCATTAGGTCGAAGCCATCCATTAGTTACAAGAAATCTGGAAATTTTCCGAAAAATCCTAAAACTGCCCCTTTTTAATAGGGATTTCTGGGTGACAGGTCAAGTTTGACCAGCATTGACCGTGCCTGTATTTGCTCATTTTGAAGGAGCCAATAGCTGTTCATCCATCCTTGGTTCCTAATCTTTCCAAATGTGTATTCAGATCAAGCCCATGTGTTCTGCATATATCACTTTAATGGAGCTATTACGGGAATTTCCAGCTCTGTCCAAAAATACTCTTAAAACCAATTTTTTGCAAAAGTATCTAAAAATTGAAAAACATAATTTATTTACCTAAATATGCATAATAAGGTTAAAATAAGGCATATATGGATGATGTAAGGTGGAATATGATGGAATTCAAGTGTATTTTTAATAAGCAAAATTGATCAAAATCGAGGGCCAACATCTCCCCCTTGTTGATCCTCAAGCATGTCCTCATGCTTGCTTTCTTTTCTTTGATATTCTGAGTGCTAATGTACCTACTGTCCCTACTCCTGAATAGTCTTATTTTGCTTCCTATAGAAGACAATCAATACCTTCATATTTCCCTTCCTTGTAGATGGTAGCCATCACCTTTTGTCTCTCATATTCGTATTTCCATGCGTTCTTTTAGTTGAACCACCTATAAGTTTGTTTAGAGATCAGGATGTTCTTTGTTTCAAGATTATCAATTTTCTTGTTCAATTTTTCACTTTCTTTGATGAGATTTTTATTTTTTTGTTTGTACATCTTATTCTCTTTCTTCAAATTCCTTTCCAAAATCTCGTTGACTTTCAACTCCCTTGTCAACTCTTCTATCTTCTTGAGATGTTCTTCTTACTGTAGCTCTCTTTCTTTTCTTACAGTCTCCTTGGAAAGTGAATGTGATGAAGTGCCTCCTATCCATGCATGCTCAAAGTAAGAATCCTTTTCCAAAGGCTCTTCTTTAACTTCCCTTTCCATTCTTTGTAATATCTCGTTAACTTCTTTTGATATTGTTGGAGGTTCAACATTTTCTACCTCTTGGTCTTTTTCTTTCTCACTAGGCTCTTCTTGCATTTTCTTCCTAGACCTTCTAGGAATAGATAAGAAGGATCTTTCTTTCTCAACCATCCCACTATCTTTTTTCTTCTTAGATCAGGTCCTAGGATATATAGGAGAGTTCATTATGCTCCTAGTAACATGCATTTGTTCAATTTTTTCTTCTGTTGTTTGCTCCTCAATATGATGTTGAACCAAAAATTCTTTCCAAATCAATCCCTTGCTTCTCACCTGATGTTCTACAAGTATTTTAATGAGCCCTTGATGATAAATATTGCCTCTTTCACTTCAGTTTTATTTTTAACACCCTCTATCATTTTGATAAAACTTCTTGAGAAGAAATAAGGTAGGTTAATCTTGAATTCTCCCTTTATGTGTTGAAGTAGCCTAATGTGGTAAAGACAAACTAGGTTGTGCCTATTGTCACAAGTGAAGTATCTTTGAAGGATTAGAACTAATTTTGATCGAGGATCCCTGCACCATTCCCTTTGAATTCCTTTTGATCTATCAAAAGATCCTTTTCTCTGCTTTTATAAGAAGAATGTCCAACCTTTCTCTTTGAAATGTAATCCTTTATGGTATTCTTCTCCTGTTAAGGGAAGATCTAGAGCTTTGGAAAGAAATTCTGGGTTTAGAGGTATGGAGAGGCAAAAACTTTTGTTTTCCCCTGTCCATAATGATTTATGAGTTCTTGTGTAATATTGTTATTATTCCCATTAAAATTATGAAGAAACCCTATCAATCCTGCTTAATACAATTTTTCTATGATTTCTTTCCCCCAGTTCTCTATCTTGAATTCATTTGGCTCAATTATGGTTGCCATGTGCTCTGTATACCAATTAATGTATCCTTGGACAATTAACATCCTCATCATAAAAATAAATAAATAAATACATACATACATACATACATACATACATACATACATATAGATATAGATATACACACACACACACACCTTTGTATTCTTATTCATCCAATTTTGATTCATGGATAATTATCATGGAAAATAGGCTTACTTGATGTTATGAACCAACTCAAGAAAAGATAGAAAAGATAGATCAACGCCTTAGAATTCAGCCTCTTCGAGGGGGAAACCTCCTTTACATTACATAAATGAACAATTCTTGGATGATACAATTGACAAAACCTCCTTTCCATATATAGGAGTCTAACGAGTCACAATATAACCCAGCCGACCTAACAATAATAACATAAAGCCACAAAAATAACAATAGAGGGATTCTATGGGGCACAGTAATAACAATATGGGGGCAACAAGGGCACAACAATATTAATAAGGGGTACAACTACAATAGTAATGGGGTAATCACTAGTATTATAGGGACCCAA
>APFE030655021.1:1290-16809 GCA_000404065.3 Pinus taeda
CTCATTCCGCCATTGGATGCAATGCAATTTTTGCACTTTAGGTCTATTCTTGCAGCCATTGAAACCCCTTCAGATTAAGGTTGGGAATGTTAGACACCTAAACCATTAGCGTTTTGGTGGACGATTAATACATGTCCAAGAAACCTTGGAAGTTGAATCCAACGGATTGTATCTTGTATTTATATGTACATCATTCTTAATAGAAGTTGAATTCATTTCCAACAGGTGCATATTGCTTCGTGCCTTGCCTTTCCTTGCGAACCAGCCTCTCGAAGCTTGTTTCTTGCCTTCCAACTCGGTTACACAACTCTCAGTATAGATCAATCATATGGCCACACAAAGGGATGTGTCTCATCCAACCGACACATCTCTTTGGTTGGCCAACCCTTCACATCTCACCAGTCGACTCCAATTGACTCAAAACATATTGTTTCTGACTTTCTTTCTCATGAAGTCGACCCAATGCATGGTGAAATCACCAATGTGGTGATGTTTGGGCTCGATCGGCACGACCTAACTGATGTGATCCATCATACAAGAAACCTCAAATTTGGGTGAGCATTCAACACTTAAGCCAACTCATCCCCACTCAAGTCGTTGCACTAGGGCACTTTTGTCTCAACCATCTAACTTGATCATAAGCGCGCTCATATCGAACATCTCGACTCGCTCGATTAAGAAACCCCAAAATGTCGCACAATCATCACAAATAGTGTGATTCCTATCTAGTCTTGCGACACGACTCACCCAACTCGTGGTGCTTGTGGGCACTCAACCTTAAGGGTGTTAAGTTATGGCATGTTCTATGCTTATCACAGTTTACTTCTTTTTCTTATTATATTCCACAGATTAGCAATCACATGTACATAAAGTAAAGTGCAGATAGAACATAAAGCGATCGACCGAAAACAAGCCAAGACAAGAGACACAAGATGTGGCGGCTAACTAGGGACAAACCCCACAATGTGGGGAAACCCTTTGATCAAATCTTCTTTTATCTTCAATAATTCAGCAGAGGGAAATAGTACAATAAATCTGATTTATATCAGCAGTAGCAAGCCCTAGATCAGCAGCATCAGCATTAGCGACTTCATCATCAAAACTAGGACAGACGATATCTCACAAACCGACCATTGGATCGGCTTGATTCCACCACCAAAAGTTGCAGCTTCCAAAGGAGGTTCAGATGAACCTACAACGCAATTCAGATGAGGATATCTTCTTATCCACGCAGGTCAAAATTCACTTCTACAGTTGCAACTTCAGTTTCAGCAGCTTCCTTCAAACTAGGGCAGTGGATATCTTGCAAACTGTCCGTCAGATTGACTTGATTCCACCACCAAAAGTTGCGGCTTTCAGAGGAGGTTCAAATGAACCCACAGCGCAATTTTGATGAGGAGATCTTCTAGTCCACGCAAGTCAAACTTTACTTCTGCAGTTGCAGCTTCAGTTTCAGCAACGTCCAGCTTCACATGTGTGAAGGAGAGACCCTTTTCTGCGCAGTAAAGAGAGAGAGATGTGATGAGATGAGTGAGTCCCAAATGAGGAAAAGTCCTCCTATATTTATACACAATGTTGGTGTTTGAATAGATGCGACTGTTGGGCTTCTGAGCCTACACGAGTTGTAGGTCAACTTGATAATAATTCGATAATCAAAATAAATTCATATCTCCATGAATACTTATCGAAATCAGATGATTTTATATCAATCCTACACCTCTCGACGGGGGGAATCTAATGAACATATTATCAGCCATGAATAAGATGACCCACATGAAGTTTTGCCCTAGTTGCCAATTTTAAATTCCCTCTCAACTAGGGAGAACTTCATCTGCAATCTGTTTATCGGTCGTTACTATTCATCCATCAAATGCACTGCCCTATACAGCGTGACCCTTAACCTGCTCTTCTCTATTCTGCCTGTTTTTCTTTGTCTTGTTCTGCCTGTACTGATCTGTACGACTCTGCTCTGATATGTGCTGCTCTGCTTTGTTCTATTCTGCTCTACTTTTATCCAAATTATGAAGAAGAAGAAATGATCAAGGATGTATCATACTAACTCAAAGTCATTCTCAGAGTATGTACCACTGGTCCCAGACCAATCTCAACCAACCCAAAGTCAGCATCATAGTGAGTACAACTCCACTGGACCCAGACCAGTATCATCCTCCATCAACTCAAAGTCAGTCTCAGAGCGCGTACCACTGGTCCCAGACCAGTCTCAGGTAACCCGAAGTCAGCTTCATAGTAAGTACCACTCCTACCACTAGTCCCAGACCTGTATCGCAGTCTAAGAGAGTGTACCACTGGTCCCAAACCAGTACTGCACTGACACAAAGTCAGTCTCGGAGTATGTACCACTGGTCCTGGACCAATCTCAACCAACCTGAAGTCAGTGTCATAGTATGGTACAACTCTCACTGGTCCCAGACCAGTACTTCACTGACATAAAGTCAGTCTCAGAGTATGTACCACTGGTCCCAGACCAATCTGAACCGACCCGAAGTCGGTGTCATAGTATGGTACAACTCTCACTGGTCCCAAACCAGTACTGCACTAACACAAAGTCAGTCTCGGAGTATGTACCATTTGTCCCAGACCAGTCTCAACCGACCCGAAGTCAGTGTCATAGTATGGTACAACTTCTACCACTGGTCCCAGACCAGTATCATTGATCCTAGTTCAATGGAGGTCATCCTAGCATAGGGAGTATGGTAGATACAATGATGCGTCCATCGGTGGTCCCTAACTTCATTTCCCTGCTCATTGATCAGATGAGAGGTACTTCCCATGAGTCCCAGACTGCATGGGTAGGATGCCTCGACAGGAGAACTAATCAATCTTGTCCTCAGGAGAACACATCAATCCTGCTACAATTGCCATGGAGAACACATCAATCCAGGCCTCACAGGAGAACACATCAATCCTGCAACAATCGCCATGGAGAACACATCAATCTAGGCCTCACAGGAGAACACATCAATCTTGCTACACTCGCCATGGGAAACACATCATCCAGGACCTCACAGGAGAACCTTAATCCCTGCTTACAATCCATGAGAACACTCAATCCAACTCACAAGACAACTCAATCCTGCTCACAGGAGGCAAACATCCTTTATTTTTCACAAGAGAGCGATCATCTTGTCCCAACAAGAGACAATCATCTGTTCCAGTGCGCACCACCAAGGGAGGGTGAGTCACCCTGTGGTCGTATGTTGCTCCAATAAGAATAGCAAGCCCCCTCAAAGCTCCCAAAGCTCAATGTATGCAACATGCAGGACCCTTGTACAAGGGTTTCTTGACGACTCCAAGTCATTTTGGAAAATCACAGATTAGATCTTTCCTCAAGGCTTTCACAAGGTGTATCGACCTGTACATCATCTTAACGCAATGGAGCCTCCTTACCATATCCCAAATGATGTCTATCTACTAGAGCAATCGACGAATACAGGATTCCTCAATAATCGAATCCCACCTCTGGTTGTTACAGAGAATCACAGTGGTATGTGTTCAAACATCTCATTGAAGAGATTTCCCAACCAGGCAGCTTTATACGAAATCATACTCGTAGATATGTATCTAGTCTCGGCGATGCTTATGGCAACCGACTTCTGCTTCCTGCTCATCCATTATATCGAAGCAGAATCCAAAGAGAAACAGCACTAAAAGTGCTCTAGTGATCCTCCACACTACCTGCCTAATCAGCATTCGAATAATCATGCAATTTCATATTTCCGACAGTGTATCTCAATCCATGAGAGATTGTGTCTCGAAGACATCTCAGAAGATTCTTGGCACCAATCTAGTGATGCTCAACCAAATATGAGCTCACAATGCTAACTGCAAAACATATGCTCGGACAGAGGTTCACCAAGAACATCAACGCGAATCAGTTTTTGAAACTCAAAGGCATTTCCCAAATCTAGTCCGACATCACTACCATATAACTTCTGAAAGTTAAGATCCTCGAGGTAGTCACAAGCTTGCAGTCCATCATTACAAATCTTTTCAGAATCTTCACCCATATTTTCCTTGAGATAGGAAAATTTCACTTGGCTTCTGCCACACTTCAAGTCCTTGGTCCTTCATTTCAAATCTAGAAGCCAACTCCCTCTTACATTTGTGAATGAGAGGGTTTGCACCTGTTAGAAAGAGGTCATCCACATATAACCCCAGACTGAGAGGTTTGTCATCTTCAACCTTAAAGTAAAGGTTAGGATCGGTTTCACTCCTAACGAATCCCAGCTTCATCAAGTAGCTATCGATCCTCTCATACCATGCTCGGGGTGCTTGCTTCAGCCCATAGAGAGCCTTCTTCAACCTGCATACAGGAGATTTTCAATCATAAACCTCAAGTCCTTCGGGTTGGTTCCAAATAGACCTTTTCTTTCATCGAATCGTGCAAGAACACAGTCTTGACATCCATCTAATGTAGGTTCCATCCTTGTGAAGCCACAAGGGCTATGATCAAGCGGGTGGTCGTATATCTGGCAACAGGTGCAAATATCACTTCTTCTTATGCATTACGATGTAAAACTGCCATATTTCATACTAACATGGTCAAACAAAAGTGAAATTCAGTGGTTGCAAATCCCACAACAGGTGTTGAAACTCCATTTCCCGCATCAAAACTTCCTACAAGTGTCGCCACTCCATTCCAAGCATTTCAACTCCCTATAAGCGCTACAACTTTGAATATAATGCGCAATTTCTACAACTCCAATGGCAATCATCATTGTTGCAACTCTGGCGTTGCCACTTGCCGAGATAATGATCCAGCAAATTACCTGTGAACCAATGAAGCTGCTACAACTTTGAGTTGCCATTCTGTTGTTGAATTCCCTACATTTTTCCTTGTTGCCACAACTATCATTGTTGCAACTCCGAAATATCACGTCGGCTCTTTGTGCAACGTTCCAACCGTACTGTCAGCACAAGTTTCTCACAAAAGAAGATGACGTAGGCAAGTGGGTGAGTGATTAAGGAGGTAAACTCACATGCTAACGACTCCCGGCTAATCTGAGTCAACATTTGTTAACCAAATACCAAATTCTCGAAAGAATTTCAAAAGGATGAGTCGTATGATTCTCTTACGCTAGCTATCTGATTCCTTCACTTAGTCTACATACCAACATTTTGTATAAATACCTAAATTCTTTCAAACCCTAGGGGGGGAAGTATTGTTAAAATGCATTGTGTAATTTCTACACCCCTGCAATGAAAAGTGTTTTTTGCTCCAACTATTCGATGGCCTTCTCGTGATCTATTGAATTGAAGATTTAATAGTAACTTATCTAAGGAAGTAACTTGTGAAACTGATATCATGATGTCTACGTTTTATTTCTAAATTATTTATTTATAAGTCATTTGCATCATTGCCTAGTGCTATTGTGTGACATTTACAACAATCAAGAATATCATCATACTTGAACAAGTCACCTCTAGCAGCTATTGTGTTTACTTTCTGTGAGTGCTTTCATGCAATTGTGATTTACCTTACTTGCAATTTACTTTCTTGCAAAGAATGTTTCATTTCTTGCAAGGTGTGGTGTGTTTGATTAGATCAGTGACATGTGAAAGAATCATTATCTTGTATTGTGGTAACATTTAGATTACTACAACCTCAACACACACAACATATTGCACTAACACATACAATGCACGACAACTCACAAGTTCCAAACAAATCCAAAATTGACAATTAAATGAGAATACTTTTGGTTGTCTTCCCGAGTTATTCGAAGGGTAATTAAAAGACATGTCACTAGTTAGAGGGCTCTTAGGTGATATAATTGGCCTAGGGAAAGATACCTTAATCATTGAATGGGCTCAATTCTTTTAGTATACTAACACTGAACAAAGATGTGCGTAAGCTAGGGTTTATCGATATGCAATGATGAAGGAATACCTAGACATGTAGAAGTTATATAAAGAGTTTATTTAATGATTGGATCAACAAAATGAAAAAGGTAAGCCCTCATAAAGGCTTCAAGTTTTAGCTTGACTACGATTAGGGTTTCTAGAGCACAAAATAGTTTGGGATGACGTCAACACTATTTGGTGAGGACTCGCCACAATAAGAGTTAGATTTTGCATTTAAAACGCAAAAGGACTCTGACCCTAGATTTTCATCCACAAACATCCAACCAAAATGTCCCCAAATGTAAATCAAGAAGGAATCCTCTATTTATATGATGTATATCCCTTCACGTTTACAAAAATATTAGCATTATAAGCCCTCAAAGGCCTAAACTGATATATAAAAAACCACCTAGCAAAACCATCTCAAGATCAGGTCAAAGTCGCAATCATTAGGGACAATGATCATAGATGCATCATAGTGGACCACACTTAATTGTTAAGGGTGTAATAACAATTGAAACTGAGATCACCCTCAAATAACTAAATAGAATAAGAGCCATAAAAGTGTTCCCTAATTTTGTTAAGGATTGCTAGATAATCAACAATATTATAATGACAATGGAGGTGAAGGAATTCAAGGCAAGGTCCCTTGGCCATGCAACCAATTGAAAAACGTCCATCATCCTTAGTGTATAGATGTAAAGAGGGAGCAGTCATGGAGCCATGAATTAACCCATCCCTCATCCTACTCTTTCCAGCCCTCTGAGGAAACTTTTTCTTCTTTTTTAAACGTCCATCATCCTTAGTGTATAGATGTAAAGAGGGAGTAGCCATGCAGGCATGAGTTAACCCATCCCTCATCCTACTCTTTCCACCCCTCTAAGGAAACTTTTTCTTCTCTTTTAAAAGGTTTCACAATGTAATGCCCCCAAAGCTCTCCTGCAGTAAAGGAGCGTCAAGGCCCTTTGGGTGTGCGACACCGACAAGGTTCCTTGGAGTTGCAATGACCAACTTACAAGTATTTGTCTCCCAGATTACACTTCTAGCACTTCTATTCACATGTTAGATATATTACGCATGTGGTATCCAACATGTAATCAAAACACAAGTATAATGCCCAATACTCAATTAACATTCCTCTCATGTGCAAGAGTCCAATCATCGCATCATTATCATCATGTTACAATATTACGTCAAATTCGCACAAAACAAAAATGCTCATAAAGAAGTGCACCAAGATATGGAAAAGGGGACCCTCGTTCTACCCACACATGTTATTATAAAGGTTTCACAAATGCATTACAATGTTGCCAAATATCCAAGATAGCTCTGGTTTTGCTGCTAATTAAAGCCCTCAAATTTAAATTCAAAACTCCCTACTCAATCCACCCTTGGGTATACACCTTTGGTTGCTTAAGAGACTTTGAAGTGTGGCACATTGCTGTCACAAAATGAGGTCTAAACATCTTCGCCTATTGCTGCAATCACAATTTCAATCCCTCAGCTACCATCATCGTCCAACTTGTGCGTAGAACCTCCTCTCGAAATTCGATTGGTTCAGTTTGTTTCTCTTCTTTACCCGTTAGGGTAGAGCGAACCTCAAAGTCAGTTCTTCTCTCCTTTGTGGCTCAAAATTGCAGCAAGGTTCAGAGTTGTTGTTAGACACCTAATCCATTAGGGTTTTGGTGCACAGTTACTGCATGTCCAAGAAACCTTGGAAGTTGAACCCAATGGTTGTATGTTGTATTTATATGTACATCATTCTTGATAGAATTGGAATTCATTTCCAATAGTAGTATCAGAGCATGGTAGATATGATATTCATTGAATAGCATTAAAAAACTATGCAACGCCAATATGGGCATAGAACAGATTTGTCGTAGTGTAGGTTGGTGTTGGAATTAACCATGCCATTGTTGGGTCAGGAGAGAGCATAGTCCAGAGGAACACTGCTCAGGTTTCCCTTGTATCCTTAATACAGGTAAAAAAATAAACTAGAAGGGGCGGGTACAATACCGTAAAAAGTCCAAGAGTTGCTTCATGTAAGCCATTTTTTTTCATTTAAGGAGCCACTGGGACGACCTGAAGACCTAAAAATAGTGTGTTGTGGGTACGTTGACAATGTTGTTGAGGTTGAGGCTCAGCATGGCCGAGTATATGTTCATATCTTAAAATGACATCATTTGCAAAAGATTGCTCCCTTCATTTCTTAGACGGTTGAAGATTTCTAGTGGTCTTGTATGTCTATCGTCTTCATTATATTCTTTACCAAAGATTTTAATAAATTTATATATTGTAGTATGCAGACTCCAGAGTGTCAATCCAATGTCTATAAATTATAAATCAACTCTAGTTGTATGTTACTAGGCGCATTCTTGGGTAATATAACTCGAGCATTTGTTCGTAAGTGAGGATTTGTAACATAAGATATCGTGACATTCTAAGCATTTGTCCCCAATGATTTTCATAAATCTTGTCGAATGATGAAGCCACGATAGCTACAACTGATCCAGAAGTGGAGTAATGTGAGGGGAATGCAAAAAGAGAAAATATAAAAGCTCTATCGCAAGGCATGAGCATATGCGGGTTGGCTTCTCCTGTATTGGTTCTTTTTATATGCCTACTTCTCCTTTTAAGTTTTGGGTATATACCAAGTGTTTTTGTGTGTCTCCAATTCGTACAACATAGAAGACTATTCTCCCATATGCGGGTGCATGAAGTAATTGCTATTGGAGATGCATGCCCTGACCACATCAATTTCTCTTGAGGATTTCGACTTCTCATTCATCTTATTCTATGATGTCGCTACTCCATATGTGAATTGAATCTGTTATTAGATCAATATTTGAAATAAAATTGAATATTTTATCAATGGTAGAAAACCCAATCAATTGTATTGCAACTCGGACATTCAAAACATCACCTTACAAACTCATCTCTCATGAGTAGATTCGATGTATTTAGTCGGCCCATGCGATTAACCTGTGAGGGAAAGTGACATTTCTCTTTTGCTGAAAGGAGGCTAAAGTCAAAAATACCCATCATTCGGTCCAAAGGGAAAAGAATGGCATTTCTATAAACGGGCATCTCCTGGAGATAAATTTTACATATTTCAGTGTTGCTCTTGATTATTCCAAGTTGATGAGGTAATCTCCAACATGTGTGATGTGTTGAGATATGATCTTTGTTGCTCACATTAAACAAGTTGTTGTAGTTGCGATATCTATCTAGCACCACGGTAGTCGTGGGCTCAAAGAAAGCATAGTCGAGTTTAATGACCAAAGCGGGTAACTTGAAGGCCGTATTACGCAAGACCTCTCTCCATGTGGATGTTCCATCTTGATTCTCTACCACCCCAAAACTCTGAATCTCATGAGATGCATGGAAAATATAACAAAAAAATTGAGTATTATCCCAAAATACAGAAGCTCATGAGATGTGTGGCAAATGTCACAATTTAATTGAGGACAATGTGAGCTTCTATCGGTGATTACTGCCTAGATTATATCAATTGGTTCAATTCTAGTGGAGTTGCATTGGTTTAAAAATATCATTGGTTGATGTACATTCTAATTGGTCTTCACAATGATAGTTTAAGCATGGTTGGAATGATTTCGCTGACATTCAACTTTAAATACATTTAAATTACATGAGGTCTAGTTTAGCATTTAACTTGAATTTCATTTAGTGAAAAAAGTTTATTTGTTGACATTGCAAGTGGGTGCACTTTCGGTTGAAGTCAACACCCTTAAATTTTTGAGCTTGAGTTATTGTAAAATGGCTTGAATTACTAATATATTAAGAGTTATTGAACCCTCTAATACTATCTACTATTTATAACACAATCCAAATTACCAAGGACACTCTCTAACATTCGAACCTATTTGCAAAATGCACAAGACAAGATCAAGTTTCTGCAACACGAATCTCAATTCCAACGAGATGAAATACAACAGAAGAGTCATGATTCTGAACTAGTTCATGTTTGGAACAACTGCCTTTATGAGTCTGACTCTCATCAACAGTCAAAGATTAATCAAATTTGTGAGGTCATTCCAGATTTGCATAAAGATGCAGAGGTTCAAACGGCACTTCACAAGCCCATCATTAGACCATGGAAAGAAGTTAACAAAAGGAAAATAACTGGTCTTGGATATGAAAAGGATATGTCCTTTCATATTTTGAACTATTCCAAGCGCATCCAATTTCATAGTGTTAGGTCTCTTCAGCATGGTTCATTTTCACTTGTTCATATTCCATAGCCACAACAAATTGTTAGATACCAACATTGTGATAGAGCTGGCCATGTGAAAGATCAATGTTTTGATCTTCACCGTTGTGGGCCCTTGTGAGCATTGTGGTAAGCACACTCATCATTCAGACAAATGTTTCAAAAACAAGACTCCTGCAAGAATGAAGATTCACCTTGGATGGACTTCTTGGCTATGGTCTTCAAGGGCCAAGACGATATACCGATCATACCACAGAATTTGTTCTCGAGTATTAACTTCTCTTATAGTGAATATTTCTTCATCTTCTCACCTTGTATCACAAGGGGGGGTTGATGGTCAATTACTAGCTTTGAAGGTTTATCAAGAGAGCCTGAACAAGAGCTAGTTGCGAGAGCCTAGAGCTCGAGTCAACCAGTTTCAGAGTTGTAGCCAAAGACAAATTTATGCTCCATGAGCATGCTTTCTGGTTGGTGGCCACTTAAACCACCACTTGCTGAAGACTTTGGTTTCTACTACACAGTGTCTAGTAATCTTCGGACCATTATTAGGGAGCATTTCCACTAGTAGAAGACTCCAACTTCTAGCAATATTGGGAATTGTTCTAGGAACTGTTTTAAGCTTTAGCTCTAGAGTTGGTGACTGACCTTAAACCACCACCGATAGAGACGTCAAGTTCTCCCATTTGGTTTTTTGTCATCCTCAAAAACCACCATTCCAAAGAGCTCATTTTTCCATTGGTTGTCATGCATTTCTACAGTTTAGATCTATTCTTGGACTCATATAAACCCCTTCATATTAAGGGGGGGAATGTTAGACACCTAATCCATTAAGGTTATAGTAGACAGTTACTACATGTCCAATAAACCTTGGAAGTTGAATCCAATGATTTGTATGTTATATTTATATGTACAACATTCTTAATAGAAATTGAATTCATTTCCAACAATGATTCCAACAGTTGCATATTTCTCCTTGTCTTGCCTTTCCTTGTGAACTTACCTCCCAAGGCTTGTTTCTTGCCTTCCAACTCGGTTACACAACTCTCATTATATATGGATCATATGGTCACACAAATGTATGTGTATCATCCAACAGACACGTCTCTTTTGTCGGCCAACCCTTCACATCTCACCAGTCCACTGAAAAAATATTTGTTTTGACCTCCTTTCTCATGAAATCGACCCAATTCATGGTGAAATCTCCAATGTGGCAATGTGTGGGCTCCGTTGGCACGACCTAACTAACGTGACCCATCATAAGGGAAACCTAAAATTTGGGCGAGCGCTAAACACTTGCTCCAACTCATACCCATTCAACTCATTACGCTTGGGTGCTCTCATCTTAACCATCTAACTTGATCATGAGTGCACTCATCTCGACCATCTCGTCTCGCTCAATTAAGAAACCCCAAAATGCCAAACAATCAATATAAATCATGTGATTCCTACCTAGCCTTGCGACACGACTCGCCCAACTCGTGGCGCTCAACTCGAAGGGCCTAACATCCTCCCCCTCTTCAAAGATGTTGTCATCCTCAACAATGAACCCCCTAGCAATCCATTTGTCACCAAGGTGTTGCATCCTCAACAAGATTGTCCATCAAGCTAACATCCCATGCCATAGAGCAACCTCCTATCAAACTGCACGAATCATGTGAATAATGCTCATCTCCTAACATTGCATCAATCATGTGAACCTGTGAATGCTCTCATAAGAATGGCATGTGTTGGATCCCCTTGTGTTTTGAGCTAATCCAGTAGCTAATTTGATCATAACACCAACTCCACAAGAAATCCTGCCACCCAAAAAAGTGCAAACACTTCACATCCCAATGTCATCCCAAACATCTCTACACATAAAATCCACCATCTCAAATTTTCTCATCAGGAAGTACCACTGCTAGTCTCTCCACATATCTCTGCACTCGCCACCTTGACCAACTAACGACGAGCCCATCTCCAAGAGCTCACAGAGAAGATGAAGTGGGGTAGGCTCAAGGACTACCTCTCCACACTCCATATCCAACTAAACCACCTAAATATGTACCCCAATCTCTCAAATATGCTCTATCTGATGCTAGAAATGGTCGTCCACCCCATGGAATGACCCCTCCATATATGTATGCAACATATCTCAATAATGGGGGATATGAACCTATCCTACCCTCGCTTTCCTTAATCAATCTCTCCAACTCTAGATCCTGAAGCCATACATCTAACTCTATAATCTCCCTAGAGTCCTCAAGCTCCCTACTGGCTCGTCTATACCAAGGCTCATCAATTTGAACCTCATCCCAAACTACAGATAAAATCCTCTTGGCTCCATCATCATCAAGGTAATGCTCTATCAAGTCTCCCTCGTCATCATAAATGTCAGCAAATCCATCAAACTCAGGTGGTGATGTCTCAACATCAACCATCTGAGATCTCTCGATAAGACTTGGAACTCTCTCTAACAAGTTTGTCATCATCTTGGTCTGGCTTAAAAGGATATACTCCACATGATCCAAGCTCCTAAGAATCTCATCATCAAGCTATATCTCTGCCACAAGGATAACTGTCATCCTAGCACCTCCAAATAAAATAGCTCGTACAATCGAAAAACTCACAGGCTTTGCTCCCCAAAGAATGAACAATCTATCCCAGTGTGGTATAGGCACAACCCTCTCTCCAATCAAAAATTCATATCCCAATACAACCTCATAGTCATCAAATTGAATGACCGTCAAGTCAAGCTTCCCACTCCAATATCCAATCTACACTAGAACATCCATAACTAAGTTGACAACTCTCTTATCCTCATAATTCCCTGCTTTAAAGGAAATAAGGACTACAACAGTCTACAATCCCAATATCCTCACTAGATCCTCCCTCATGAAGTCATGAGTAGCACTGCTATCCACAAAAGCAACCTACTGACTCCCAAAAAAATCAACAGTTACATAATCCAATCGATTTCTGCTTTGATCCTATTTTAGAGTGGCCTCTTTTGAAGAAGTTGCCCCTAAAACCTACAACACTACCACAAAAGGCTTCTCTGCCTCCTACATCGTAGTCAACCGCATCCCTTACGGATTTGCCACCAATCCTTTAGAGGAACTGAGGATCCGAAAATTGAATCTATGGTTTGGCCTTTTTTTGGCGATTCCTAGAAAATTGGATTCATGGGGGCCCGATCCGCGGATCCAGAAAGGATCGGGTGCGGATCTGTGGAGGTTCGAGCGTGTATCCACTGTGTATCGCAAGCGGGACAGAGAGAAGGTGGACGGTTCACAAAGTTCTGCGGGGCTTTTTTTGTTTTTGTTTATTTTGGAAATTCAAACAGTTATGTGAGGAACTACACTTTCTGAATACTCCCAAGGTGCCCGTTGATGCTCCCCAGACGCTTCCTAGATGCTCCCTAATGGTAATGTTAAATTCTTGAAGTAAGAGGATCTTTCATTTCCATCCTTTTACTTAAATTTTTAACATTACCATGAAATGACTCGGGATGTTTGAGAGTGGTTCCAACCTCATCAAACTTCATATGGAGAAAACAGAATTCCATATCCCATTCAAAGTTCAGCAAGCTTAACAGTTTTCAGGATCAATGGGATTGTGGCGTTTTTGGATTATATCGTGTATGAGGGCATGTGATTGGCATTTAATCAAGAGCACCAAGTCCTATATGTACCTCAGTGTTGGTGTTGTTGATTGTTGAACTCCTTTGTCATGGCCTTAGCAATTTTGTACCCTTCACTCAAGTCAAAATCATTGATCAAGCATGTTAAGCTTCCTCTACCATATTATAAGGCTTGGATTAAGCTATTCGATCAAAATTAGGCAATGTTGACTAATATCCCTATAGAATTGAAGTAGAGGCAAAGGCCAGACAAAAGAAGAGGCATCTAGATTCTAGATGGTTGATGTTAGAATAATTAATCATTGATGTACAATGGATGTCATATCTATCCTGATTTATGTAAAAATATGCACGTTTTCATGTCTTCTACAACTAATATGGTATTTTGGAAGTTTTTTTATATAAATGCAAAAAAATATAAATGTATATATATAGTAGACACTTTGCTTCCTAGATTTTTGGGAAATGACACTTCTGCGTACCCGCTTCTAAAAAACGACCCTGCTTTGTGCAACGTTGTCTCCGCATATCAAACATGAAAGAAACTTCTTCTACTTCCCTAAACTACTTTGCTTATGTCCATACTCTTTCTAAGATTTCCCTTTTCTTCCTTTTCTTGCTCTTATCACCACCCTGCACTTCCCCTTTTGTCTTCCCCCATTTTCACAGAAATCCAAAAGCTTATCTACTGCAATGATAACCTCTGCAAGTGCATGAACATTTTTCCTTCTCACCTCTATCTGTGCAGTTGTGCCTAGGGCTGCAATCCCATCATGAAGTTAAACAACCTATCTCCATTAGGCATATCCTTGATCTCCAATATAAGACCAAAATACTCATGAATATAAGCATGTATGCTACTAGACTACCTCATTCCTCAACTTAGTCCTTGCATTCCAACTCTAATCCTTTGGTCCAAACTACATGTACAAACCTTCCTTCATCTTTGCACACATAGTGATATCATCCTAGATATGACCAGCAACAATCTGCTCTAGCCTAGACCTCCACCACAGCTTTGCATTCCTTGTCAAATACTTAGCAGCAACCCTAATATTGTCCTCCTCTAGGCATGCCCCCAATTGTCGAAGATATTTCTCTACATCCAAACAAAAATTTCCGATCACCTTCGTACTTCTAGTACCATCATACAACTCTGGTTCCTTTGCTTGCACCTTCACTGAAGTCTTAGACGAACACTGCCCAACCGCTTTCCTCAATATTGCAGTTGTCTCTATCTACTTACGAACCACTGACACAAGATCACTAACCTACATACCAACCGATCTGATCTCTGACCTTCATGACAATTCTTCTCCACAAAAATAGATATCCTGTCAAACTCTTGTATTCATTAAGTGAACATTTGTCTCATAGTCCTCATTTATGGATGATGAACACAATAATGATTAGTTCCTTATCCTAAATGGGCTCTATGGAGTAATGGGGGATGATTAGGGCATCCACTTTTAAAACACTAACTATTTATTCTTTGAGGTGAGAAATTAAATGCAAGTAATGCACATTCAAAGGCTCCATAAGCTTCAAAGAAAACAATTTTGCATGCATCAATGGAACAAAATTTTAATACAAGTCTAGCATTTAGTCATGACATAAATAGAAACCTTACTTCACACATACAATATCCAAAATATCAATGAAACTTACAAAATTCTCCAAAGAATCACTTCTTTCAATCCCATAACCACATCTCCATGCAAAATACCATCTCCACAAGGATTCCCACCACAGAAAAGTTACATCTTTCCGAAGCAACAAAAAAGAGATCAATTCGCAATCT
>APFE030655023.1:8988-21774 GCA_000404065.3 Pinus taeda
CCTTGTTACATTTAAAATTTTCATTATACAAAATATAAATTATCATTATATAAACTAATATAAACTAGAATCATTAAATTTAATTTTAAAACATTAAAAAAAAAACCTCCTAAACCAATATGTATCCATGTCTTTCTTATTTATTTTGTTATTTCTTAAATTAAATTTGAACCATTATATTTTTTGACTTAAAATAAAATAATATGTGTAAAATAATCATTATGAAACAATTTTATTACACATTCTGTAAATACAACTTATCCTCACCTTTTTTTAATTAAAAAGAACAAAGTTGCATCTCATATGACACAAGATTTAAGTGGTAAGTTAGAATTAATTACAAAATACATATTATATATAGAGATAATTTTATTTTTAATGGATTTATAAGGTAATTTGAAAGCTTGACGTATAACATTTTTATAATAATAATAATACTAATATAAATTTTATATTGTTAATAAGGTAAAATTGTTTAATATTATAGAATTTAAATATATTGTTTTGAGTGAATATTTAATAAAAATAAAATAAGATATATTATTGTTTATTTTTTTATATTAATGAAGATAAGATATAATGACATTTTTTTTCTTTTATTGTTATGTAGAATTTTAAAGAAAATTAATATTTACTAAAAGTTTATTAGTAGTTGTAGGTTAATATGAATTGTTAATAAAGTGAGATGATAAATTAAAATTTTTATAAGAAAATATAAATGAAAGTGAAGATGTTGTGCTAAATATTTTTTTTTGGTGAGCACTCTACTTTATTGGTTGTAATGAATCTTTATAACTTTATTTTTCTGGTAGAGTTTGGTTCAAATTGTTATGGACTCTCGAAAAACTTAGTTTCAACTCAATGAGATGTCAATTCCAAGAAACTTGTTTTGCGCAACCAATTGTCTCCTACAAAGTCCATGAGAATTGAACATTATTGATATAGCCTTCAATGCAATTATGTTGCTAAGGCATGGGAATGTGAAACAAAACTTTTATTGTTATCACTCAAATGGAGTCGCTTTCTTTTAATAACATTTTCTTTACTATTACTTTAAAATTAGATTATAACTATTATACTAAAAATAAAATAAAATATTAAAATATATAAAATATATCATTAATCAATTTCAAAAATAATTCTAAATATTATAGTTTGTCTATGATTTGTGATTTAGTACTAAATCCATTGAATTTGACAATAGCTTTGAATAAAACTAGCTGTTTTTAACAAAGTTCACACATTAAATTTTTTCATGATAACTGAGACCAATCTTCTATGTTTGATTCAAGGAAATAAAATAGAATAACTTTAACAAACCAATTGAAATAGATGAGAAATTGAAGAGGTTCAATCCTTTCATCTGCGAGAACAATAGATATTAATCATAGACACACGAAAGGAATTAAAAAAAAAGACTTCTAATGTATCGTTGCGGTCCTGACCTAGCCGGTGCTGCACAAAAGGCTGTTGGCAGTCTGGCCCCTGGCTGCCGCATAGGGCCTGCTCCCTCCTGCTCATCGCAGAGTCCCTTACTGCGCCTCAATGGCTGTTGCGCCACTACGTTCAGGTTTGAGGAACTCTTTTCCGGAGAACATGGAATCCAATGGGGGCTCGGCTTCCCCCCTGTGGAGGTCCTGGCATTCAAAGCAATGATCGAAGCCTGCACGAAGAGAGCCCCATCGGTGGCTAAGCAAAAGTTCATCAAGAGGATGGATAAGATCCCCACAGTTGCCCTTTCAGAGGAAGAGACGTGTAAAGCAGCACTGAACCTGGTAGAGAGAGGTCTTATTGGCCAGTTCACAGGCCTCTGGCCTTCACCAAAGTCAGTAGAAGATTGGACTCAGAGAAACTGGAACCCCCTGATCAAGGAGGGTGTGAAAAGCTACTTCGTCGGGAAAGGATACTTCGTCTTTGTGTTCGATAATCCGGAAGACAGAAGCCTAATATTCAAAAATGGGCCATATTTTATGGGACCGCAAGGCCTGTATCTGAATAAATGGTCCCCAGACTTCGAACCCTCCCAGGATGTCCCCTCAGCAGTTCCAGTATGGGTGAGACTTCCCCACTTGCCTCTCCACTGCTGGAACCAAAAATCCCTTGAAAACATCGGCAATGCACTGGGTAAATACATTGACAGAGCTGTAAGAAAAGATCAATATTCATGTGCTCGAATATGTGTTGAAGTCAATCTGGAGGAGGGGTTACCGGAAGCAATCAAACTTACAGTTGCAGGTTGGGAGCACATCCAAGAACTGGACTATGAACAACTTCCGTTCAAATGTAGACACTGCCACGAACATGGACATTTCGCGAAGCACTGTAAGAAGAAGGCAGAAGAGCAAACAGACAAACAGAAAGAGGAACAATGGACCCTAGTCTAGAAAACAACAAATCCAAAAAAAGGCCCTAGCAAAGGAAGGATAACAGGGACGACAAGCAGTTCAAAACCCATCCAGGAAGAGGAAATAGGGATGCCAAGCAGCTCCAAATCCATCCAAGAAGAGGAATCAAATGTACAAGGGACATCAAGCGCGCAGATCAACCTAACAGATCTGGAGCATGAAAACCTGGTGCATGTAGAAAGCACCCCTCCAAGTAAAGAAAGTGAGAAAGAAAAGCAGGTCGAAGCCACACAGGGCAGCTCGCCCAACCCTTCATATGCAGATATAACAAGGAAAAAAGCAATAGAAAGTTCAGAAACATCAGAAGATGAAGCCTACGAGCGTCCTACCAAAAGAGCTGGTAGGAAATCCCGGAAAGAAAAGAGAGAAGTAGAGGCCGAGAGACTTAAAACCCAAGGGAGCCAAGCAACCATAGAAATGTCCATTGGGCGGAATACCAGGCCGAGACCTTCCAAGGGAGATCCCACCACCCCACCAGGTAAATAATGAAATTCGTCTCTTGGAACTGTAGAGAACTGGGGAGCCCTGCAAAACTAGAAGCAGTTAAGGATCTTCTTAAAGCTGAACCCACAGGCATCCTCATGCTCCAAGAGACCAAAATTGAATGGCATTCCCTTCTTGATACCAGTAGGCTAAAATGGAACAAAAATGCAGGCAAGGCAGTTAGCGCAAGGGGAACCTCCGAAGGATTGGCCACTCTATGGTCAGATAGCACATTCCAGCTCAATAAATACCATGAAACTCAGCACTGGATATACAAAGAATTGATGCACAAAGTAAGTAAGTTGAATGTCTCTCTCTTCAATTTGTATGTTCCGGTAAATTATGCAGAAAAAAGAGAATGCTGGTATTCTTTATCAACTTACCTAGAACAGCAGTCTCCAAACAATATTATCATTGCGGGAGACTTAAATATAGTTCTGAAGCCAAAGGAGAAGAGGGGAGGCTCTAGTTCTAGAGACCCCATGCTCGCCACGGTGGAGGAGATCGTACAGAACTGGGATCTCTTAGACTTCCCTCCAGTACATGGACTCTATACATGGTCGAATAACCGGGTCGGGTCGGAACAAATCTCTGCCCGGCTGGACAGATTTATGATCCAAAGCGGCCTCGTGTTGAACAAAAAGATCGCCAGCACAAAAATTTTGCCCAAATTGACCTCGGACCATAAGCCAATACTGCTGCTATTAGAGGACGAAGAAGATATGGGCCCCATTCCCTTCCGATTCAGCCCTCTGTGGATTGAGAAACTGGGTTTTTTCGATACAGTGAAAGAGGCATGGGACAAACCCATCATAGGTTCCCCCAGCTACATCTGGGAACAGAAGCTGAAGGCAACAAAACATGCGTTGAAGGAGTGGATTAAAAAGCCTGCACCCAATCCAACCAACCAAAGGCTAGAGGCAGTTCAGAGGTTGCACTCAATGCAAATGGAAATGGAGAATAAAGATATTACAGTTGAGCTTCTGGATGAGGAAGTCAAAACACAATGCTCTACCTATCAAGCCTTCCGAACTGAAGAAGAGTACTGGAGATTAAAGTCTAGAAGTTTATGGTTAAAGGCAGGGGACCGGAATACTTATTATTTCCACAAACAATACAGAGCTAGACTATCCCAGAACCATATAGCAGAAATTAAAACCATGGAGGGACAAGTCTGCAAAGGGTTTGATCAGGTGAAAGCCGCTGCTGAAGCACATTTTAGGAATTTATATAATATTGGGATTCAAGCTGAAGAAGGGGAAACCAATGACTTTCTTTCTAATATTCCCCAGCTTGTCAATGATGAAGAAAATACAGTCCTATGCAGACCTATCACAACCGAGGTGGTTATCCAAGTGATCTGGTCAATGGAAGCCAATAAGGCCCCTGGGCCCGATGGATTCTCTATCCATTTTTATCAATCATGCTGGGAAGTTATCAAATCTGACCTCCTCAAAATGATCAAAGGCTTTATGATAAAAGCTAAAATAGGAGGAGGTATCAAATCCACCTTCCTAGCTTTAATCCCAAAGGAAACCAATCCAGAGACCTTTGCAAGATTCAGGCCAATATCGTTGTGTAATGCTTCTTACAAAATCATAGCCAAGCTCCTAGCAAATCGACTTAAGCCTTTGCTCAAAAAGTTGATTTCGAGCAACCAAGGCGGATTTGTGGAAGGCAGATATATTATGGACAATGTCATTCAGGTTCAGGAGACCATCCATTCAAGCAAACAACGGGGCGAGAAAGGTATGTTGATCAAACTCGATATGGCAAATGCATTCGATAGAGTAAATCGTTTGTTTCTATGCAAATTCCTGATTTCTTTTGGTTTCTCTCAGCACTTTGTCCAGCGTATCAAAGCATGCATAGAATCCCCGTGGATTGCCCCTCTCGTCAATGGACGTCCCACCAACTTCTTCCAAGCTCAAAGGGGCATTAGGCAGGGATGCCCTCTCTCTCCCTTCCTGTATATTCTCATGGCAGACTCTCTTAGCAGGAAGTTAGCACTTGAAAAATCCGTCGGCTCCCTCCTGGGTCTCAAACCTTCTGAGGTATCAACTCCCTTAAATCATGCCCTCTTCGCGGATGATTCTCTGCTCCTCGGAGGTGTTTCCACCAGAATAGCGAAAGCATTTGACAATGTACTAAAAAGTTACTGCAGGGTGACTGGAGCTCTTATCAATGAGAGCAAAAGCGAAATCTACAGTTGGAACGTGGAACAGCAAGAGATCACCAACATTTCGAGGATACTCGGGTTCAAAGGCCAGGCCAAGTGGGACAGCTTCAGATATCTTGGTCTTCCCATTTCCTCTAGAGAGAACAAGAGATGTTTTTGGACTCATATAATCAGCAAAATCAAATCCAAAATCACAATCTCGGGCGGTTATTCGTTAACAAAAGGAGGCAAATCCATTCTTATAAAAACGAAGCTGTCAGCTCTTCCCATATATCAATCAGCATTTCTCCTCACCCCCAAATATGTCACGGACCAGATAGCAACCCTGATCAGGAACTTCCTATTGCAAGGCAGGAAAGGAAACGGAAAAAAGTTCCACTTAGTTAAATGGGATACGGTCAAGAGGTCAATAGATGAGGGTGGTCTTCAAATTAGGGACCCCTCCTTTATCAACAAATCGCTAGGCAGCAAACTGTTGTGGAAAATAATAAGCGACCCCTCACATCCAATCAGCATAATTTTACAGTCAAAATACTCAGACAAAGAAGCGATAAGGAAAATGCAAATACAGTCCACAACGGCCAGCTCGCAGGTATGGAGGCTATGTTGCAAGAGTAGCGAATTCTTCAAAAAACACATGTACAGAATACCCGGAAATGGTAAGTCCACACAATTATGGAAGGATCGAATTATGGGGAAAGACCCGCTGGGGGAAAGAGAGGATATCGCAGAGCTCAGAAATTGGCTGGAAAGAGCAGGAGTTAATAGAGTATATGATCTGGCAAGCTGGGACGAACGTGGAGAATGGTTAAAATGGGACTTCCACGGAGTCCCTGAGCGCCTAAAGGACCAACAGATCCAGCTTGAGAACCTGTTAGAAGATGCCACCCCAGACAGCAGATTCAAAAAGGATCAATGGGGTTGGGGAAAGTCTGGAATATAAACCTCAGCAGAGGGATATAAATCTCTTCAGGGAAAAAGGATCAGCCACCATACTCCAGCCTTTTGGAAGCAGATTTGGGAGCCATTAGCGCTACCAAAAATAAATTTTTTCTTTTGGACCTTGGTACACAACAAGTTATTGACAGGGGACAATCTGACAAAAAGAAAGTTTGAAGGGCCTCATAGATGCGCTCTTTGTAGATGTCAGTTAGAAACTGCCCAGCACTTGTTTCTTGACTGCGCCTTTGCCAAGAAGGTGTGGGGACTTCTTCTCGACGAATTCCAGACCTCTCTCCCTCAGCAAACCTCTGTCTTTGAGCTGTTTGCGACTTGGTGTGCTAGCTACCCCAAAGGCATCTTCCCCAAGTCCTTTTGGCGCAGGATTTGGATAGCGTTGCCAAAGTTTGTTTGCTGGCAACTGTGGTTAACTAGAAATCAACAAATTTTCACAGAAATGCAGTATTCCCCGCATCAGGTTGCAGCAAAAGCTAAGGCAGTTCTGTTGGAAGCGGCTCAGTAGCAATATATCAAAGAAGACCCCCTCCTCAGGCCAGAAGAAAAAAGGTGGCTTGCTATAGATCCGATGTCCCGAAAGTATAGAACCTCACCCCTGAAAGCAAACCTGGAATGGAGAAAAAGAGAGACTGATGACATCTTTCAAAGCTGGTGGAGGGCGCAAAATGTAACTACCATTTTCTTTGATGGAGCGTCCAAAGGGAATCCTGGAGCAGCAGGTGCTGGCGGGGTCATCTACTTTGCGGAATGGCTCTCCTCTGTTTCTTTTGCATGGGGTCTCGAAGAGAAAACAAACAACCAAGCGGAGATTCTGGGGCTGCTAAAGGCCTGCCACATTGCAAGAGAGAAAAGTGCTAAAGATATTCAAGTCTTTGGAGACTCAGAAATTTTAATCAAAAAACTAATCAGAGAGGAATACTTCAACAATGTTGGGCTCAACAAAATATTGGATAGACTGAAGACGGTTCTACAGAGTTTTGACTTATGCAAATTTTATCATATACTCAGAAACTCCAATAAGGAAGCAAATCGTATGGCGAACTTGGGTAGCACTCTCAACAAAGGAATCTTAAATGTAAACGGGGAAATTCTTTATCATCATTTGTGAACTGCTCCTTTCCAAAGGAAGCAAAAGTAGGTTTTCAACCATGTAAGCAGGGCTGCCTCGGCAAAGTCCCTTTCTGTTTCTAACATATCAATAAAATAAACAACCGTTTCAGTTTTAAAAAAAAAAAAAGGACTTCTAGACTTCAAGAAGATTAATTTCTTGATTTTTTGAATTCAATTTCTTGTTATAAGATCAATTTCTTGAATTTTTTATATAGTTGGAAAAATTATGAAAACTATGCTTATATAAAACAAATTCAACAAAGTTAGTAACCATACATCAATAAAAATTTCTTAATTAAATTACGAAAGAAATACTCACAAGATTCTAAAAACTAATAACTAATTACCATAATAGTTATTAATTATTAAAAAGTACTAATAACTAATTACCATAATAGTTATTAATTATAAAAAGGTGAGAAAAAATTATGATTAATGTAATTGGATTTGAAAATAGAGAAAACAAAAATAGAAAAACACATAAAAAAAGATACAAGTCAAATTAAAATGTAAGAAAACTATAAACAAATTATTGGGAAAATAATTTTTTATTAGTTTTTCCTCTTTAAAATATTTCATCTTAAAAAAAAAAAATTAATAGAAAAAGACAAAAAAATATATAAGTCAAATTAAAGAGTAATAAAACAAAAAAAGTTAAGAAGTTTTGAATTATTTGTTTTTATTTAAAATTTCTCAACTTAAATTGAAAATAAGGAGAAAAACTATAATTCATAAATCCAAATAAAATAATAAAAAAATAAATAATAAGGAAATAAAACTAAATTAAATAAATAAAAAATATAATAAAAGAAATATAAGTTAAAAACAACCCATAATAAAACATCAACCAATCACCTTACTAAATGTGGAGAAAAAACTATAATAAGGAATTCCTAAAAAAAATAAAATAAAATAAAATAAAAACTAAAAGAAAAATAATAGTAATTAATAGAAATAAAAGTTACTTAAAACCCATAATAAAATCTCAAACCAACACCTTTACTAATAATAAATTAAATAATAATAAAAAATAACAAAAAAAAATAATCCTAAAATTAAACCATGGATAAATAGAAAAACAAACTAATAGATGTAATTACAAAAAATTATTTTCTTCTTTCTTCAAAATTCATCACTTATGTGTACAAATAAATTTAAATAATACCATTCCTAGAACTCTAACGCCCATTTTTAACTTCAATATCCAAATCCACATCTTCGTTTTCTAAGCCCATGGTCCAAAAATTACAGTTGGTAAGTGCATTAACATCGTTGTTATGGACTTCTAATGTCCTTAAAATCTGAACACTTAAACCAACAAATACAGTTGTTAGGTGTTCCACTTGAGACAGTAAAAGGTAGAGATCATAAATATCCAACGTCGTTTAATAAAGAGGTAGAGCGTAACCTCTCTAAATAAATAAATTCGACTGAGTTACCATGTCTCCCAACAAGATTTTAGAAAATCCATGATTAAACAATTTCTAATTTTTCCCTCCAAAAGCGTTCATCGAACACATGAAAATAAACTCCTGTTCGTCCAACTAACAAAATATAAAAATGGATATTAATCACTGTATTGGAATAGTGTTAGGGCAGATCTTTTTCAGAGTAATAATGTACCTTCCTTAGCTATTTGAACTTCCAAATTATCAAAATTTACATCATTTAGTTACCATTTAAATTTAAAAATAAAAATAAAACTTTTCATATTCTTAATTTTTATTATATATTTTGCTCCCACGCATATTATTTTCATATATGAATTTTGTTATTTCAAAATTTAACTGAACCTTGTCATTTTAATAGATTTCCTAATTTGTTTGTCCAGGTTATAAAAAATTTATGTTACAGAATTTTTTGGTTTACTGGAAACTGCAAGGCTTCAATTTCAGCTTCTTTTATCTGCATTGCTATGATAAAACCTGATCTGTTCTTTACAGGTTGTCATGCACTCTGATAGCTGTTCACTTTGGTTTTCAGCGTCTTCGCTGTTTGGATGAGGAATAATAAATTTCAGCATGCAAATGAATCTTGGTGATTAACTTTATTGGGTTTTGTTGTGTGTTTTTCTACATTTATTTCATATTATTATTTTTGTGTTGATGGTATATTTTGGGAATATTTTTTAGAATTTTATGAATAGTAATGAGATGAATTCTTTCTATTCATCAATTTCTGAAATATTTTCATAATTTACAATATAGATAAAACTGAAAATCTTATTAATATATTATATAAATTTTTTAAATTTTTATGATTAAATAAAGTTTGCTAATATCAATACATAGAATGTTTTATCACTTTTAAAATTTTGAGATGCAAATACAGCGCATAAGCTATTCTGAGATACTGTGATAAATTCAATGAAAATTTGCAAATTGGTTTTATGCAGACGTCACCGTATGTCTTTGTTCAATAGTTGTAATATTTTAAAGGTTAGGGAGTAGGATTTATTTTTATTCCTTGTTGTTTTGACGAATTCTATTTAGATAGAGGATCCGGAGATGTCTATTTTTTCAATAAGAGTGAAAAATACCAGTACTCAATGAATTTGCTGGTTCTCCCGTTCATTCTTTCCATTCGCACGTTAAATTCCATCAAAGAAAACAATTTCAAAAACAAAAATGAAGATCCGTGAACCCATCAATTTCAAAAGAAAAAATCAAGATGCATGAACCCAAGAATTTCAAAGATAAAAAATCAAGATCTATAAATCTGCATGGTGCACTCACAGTACATGTAAATTTTCTGAGTCACCTTACAACTCTGAATATGCATTATTATTATTCATTTCTTGCGTTAATTTAGTCCATTCAGCATGAGGGTGTTGGCAGGGTTTTTGACAACACTGAGAAAGCCACCCTCACGCGTACGCTTTAAAAAGGGGTCCCGTATGCCCACCTTGGCTCCCTCTGGGTAAAGCCAATAAATTTGCGTCGTAGAATGAGTCGTATTGTGAATTTTCAAGCCGGCACCAAGCCCATTAGCCTCCACTAGCACGGTCAAGACCGCATTTATATTATTTGTCTTGAAGGCGTCTGTGCAGAGAGTTCGGTTGAGTACCCCGCCGCACTGGACTCTCTTAATCTCCAACTCGGTTAAGGATATAGGGTGTAGTCCTCCCAGCGAAGACGAAGTTGCGCCGCTTTTGCCAATTGCGTCTATAGTGGACGATGTTGAGTAGTGGCCGCTCCGCTTCTGCCAATTGGACCTATGGAGGTCGAGGGTGTTGGAGTAGTGCTTGCTCCGCCTCTGCCAATTGGGGCTGCGGAGGACCGCTTCCGTCCATTGCGCCTATCATGGACGAGGTTGTTTCAGTACTGCCTACTCCGATTTCGCCAAATGGGTCTATGGAGGACCATGGTGTTTGAGTAATGCCAACTCCAATTCCGCCGCTTGGGTCTACCGAAGTCCCGGTGATTTGAATGTTGGGTATTTTAGCAATGGGAAAATATCAAAACCAACAATAAAAATTCACACATAGAGACAATGCTCTGTTTTCTTTTTTTCTACTCCAGCATCTTTTGTGCACAGGAAAGCTTTAAAAAAAATTACACTGAACAGAGTATTTCACCACTATAAAGATTTCCATTCATTAAAATAAAAACACTAATACATATTCATCCTCTTTGCTGAGAGGGATTTATCAAAAACAACATTCAACCATAACTCTGTTTTCACCTAAGAATTTACTGAGACATATTCATCCTCTTTCACTTAGAGGGATTCACCAAAATATTACAAAGAAATTACTCTGTCTCCTTTGAAATTTTACACCACTGTGTGTAAATATTTCATTTACATTCACTGCTGTGTGAAAACAAAAATTACAGGGATTTATAGTTTTACCTTTTCACTGATGTGTGAAACAATTCATGGTTTTACACAAACTACCCCTGGTTTTCTGCATTCACTTCTCCTCCTTCTTCTCTTGCACTGCTGTGCATACTTTTCATTTCTTACATTACCCAAGAAAAGGTTTTTACGCTGCTGCTGCGTTTTACCATTTTCTCATTAAACATTTCAACCCACAAAATATTCATGCACACTCCTGTGCGTTCCCTTCTCTCTTTGCTTCGCACTGCTATGCATATTTCTCTATTGCTCTCACTTAAAACAAATGAAAACATTACATTTTTTTTATATGACAGCGGGGAAAAGTACTAGCATCTCCATACTGCCGTAAAAGAAGACAGTAAAAAACTAATGGTCTTACTGGCTTTTATCCATGCCCATACTCTCGCTGGAACAAAATTAAAACTTCACCAAAAACTTACCAACCACAGTAAATTGCATTTACTGTCTTACTAAGATAAACGGCGGTAAGAAAACTTTCACTTCACGTCAAATTTATTTCCCAGGCCTTTACTTCACCCATTATCCAATATGCTTTTGGAACTCTATCGGGTCGGGACTTCATCCCATGACACAACAATGTGCACCGATGGTTTCCCCCGATTCCGAAATCCCGATCACACATGGCCCGATACCTCCGACATATATATTATAATATATGCATAAAAATATATATAAAACGAGCCACTTGCGGACCCGAAGTAATATGAAGCAAAATGTTGAGTACCCATCGGGTCCAGGATATCGGGTCTCAACTTATCGCATGAGAAAGAACTGCCTACTTGGTTTTCCCGATACCGAAAATATTATGGACCCGATAATTTATCAAAAGGGATTAATTCCATCGTCGGGTCCGGGTTATCGGCGATTGCTCATCGCTAATAATAAAAATTCCACTTCCATTTCGCCGATCCGATATCGGCAGTTCAGTCATCGCTCAATCGTTGAACTGCCTGTGTCGCTGACTGCTTATCGCTGAAGACACTGGGTTGAATCGCTGGGGTTGCTGGGATCGCTGCACGCTGAAACACTCACGCGCAGTTGGAATTACGATTTTCAACACTCCCCTTTAATTTCAATTGTTGGTCATTCAACCATACCCAAAGACTTTCTCAACTCCTTGACATGCTGCTGTCACAAAAGAGTCTTCCTCTTAACAGAGGGATTCGCCAGAGATTATGCTGAAGAGCATCTTCCTCTTGACAGAGGGATTCTCCAAAGACAACAAATCTTCCTCTTAAGAGAGGGATTCACTAACACTGCTTCAGATGCAGTTCCACAAGCAACAAAATAGTCTTCCTCTTAATAGAGGGATTAAACTGAAACTGTGCTTAAGAGCACCTTCCTCATGACAGAGGGATTCACCATAACAATGTGCTGAAGAACACCTTCCTCTTGACAGAGGGATTCACCTGTGACTATGCTGAAAAGCATCATCCTCTTGATAGAGGGATTTACCATGTGTATGCTAAAAAGCATCTTCCTCTTGACAGAGGGATTTACCATGGCACTGTGCTGAAAAGCACCTTCCTCTTTAACAGAGGGATTCACTAAGAACTTCACTTCCTCTCACGGAGGGATTACAACCAGATACTGCTTTAGATGCAGTTCCAAAACAACAAAAATATTACTCTGCCTCTTTTACAAATAATTTTACACTGCTGTGTAAAATAAAAATTTTCTTACATACAACCTGATTACATTCACACTGCATTTCAATGCATTTCAATCTCCCAACAAAACAGAATTTACATAACTCTTTTTCACTGTTGTGTGAAAAATAAAATTTACTTT
>APFE030655023.1:21784-45387 GCA_000404065.3 Pinus taeda
TTTGGATGTGTGGCCTATGCACACATTCCAGATCAGCTAAGGAGGAAGTTGGACAGCAAAGGAGAGAAATGTCTTTTCATTGGATACAGTGAAGAATCCAAGGCCTACAGGTTGTATATCCCATCCACCAAGAAGTTCTTTGTTAGCAGAGATGTTCAATTCATTGAAGAGGAAGCTTCGGATGGAAGCATAGAGAAAACAGTGAATGTTAAAAACTGTTTGTCTCATGATGAAGATGATGAGGAGGTGGCTGAAATGCATCCCCAAACAATAGTGCCAACACAAGGACAGCAAATGACACCATTGAGGCTAAATGAGAGTGCTTCTTCAAGCACGCCACAAGGAGGAAATTCAAGTGCGTCTTCAAGCACTTGCACACCAAATGAAAGAGGTAAGAAGTTTAGGAATTTAAGTGATATTTATGATGAAGGAATGAATTCCTTATTTGCCTTGTTTTATCATGTTGATGATCCTATTCATTTTGAGGATGTAATTAAAGATAAAAAATGGATAGAAGCTATGGATGAGGAGATGAATGCCATAGAGAGAAACAAAACATGGGATTTGGTTGAGCTACCAAAAGGTAAAGAAGTCATTGGAGTGAAATGGGTTTACAAGACCAAGAGCAATGCTGAAGGCAAGATAGAAAGACACAAGGCAAGGCTGGTTGTCAAAGGGTACAAGCAGCAGTATGGGAGAGATTATGAGGAGACTTTCGCCCCGGTTGCAAGAATGGAAACTGTGAAAGCAGTGCTGTCCATAGCAGCACAAAACAAATGGAAAGTCTACCAAATGGACGTGAAGTCAGCATTCCTAAATGGAGTGTTAAAGGAAGAGGTTTATGTTGAACAACCTCTAGGCTATGAGAAGAAAGGTGAAGAGCACAAAGTGTGCAAATTGAAGAAAGCTCTTTATGGGCTGAAGCAATCGCCAAGAGCATGGTACAGCAGAATAGATACATATCTATTGGATAATGAATTTGACAAGTGTGAAGGAGAACCCACCGTCTACATCAAAGAAAAGGATGGTAAAATTTTAATTGTTGTCTTGTATGTTGATGATGTTATTTTCACAGGTAATGATGATCAGCTCATTAAGAATTTTAAATCGGTCATGAAAGAGGAATTTGAAATGACTGACATGGGTTTCTTGAGATACTTCTTAGGCATAGAAGTAGATCAAAATGAAAAAGGAATTTTTATCTCACAGGGAAGATATGTAAATCAAGTATTGAGCAGATTTAACATGCAAGAATGTAAGGCAGCGATCACTCCCACAGTGATGGGATTAAAACTCAGCAGAGAGGACAGCAGCAAGGATTTTGATCCTAGTTTGTACAAGAGTATTGTAGGCAGCCTCATGTATTTAACAGCAACTAGGCCTGATATTATGTATGCTGTTAGTTTAATTTTCAGATTCATGGAGAGGCCAAAGGAGGCACATTGGCAAGCAGCAAAAAGAATTTTGAGGTATGTGAAAGGTACAAAAATGTTTGGAATTTTATATAATGTCTCAGAACATTCAGATTTGGTTGGATACACAGATAGTGATTGGGCTGGAAGTGTTGATGATCGGAAGAGAACTTCCGGTTATGTTTTTCATATGGGTTCAGGAGCCATTTCATGGGATTCTAAGAAGCAGTCCATTGTAGCATTATCTACAACAGAGGATGAATATGTGGCAACTACAGCAGCAACATGTCAAGCAGTTTGGATGAGAAGGATGTTGAGGAACTTAGGCCAAGATCAGGCAAAAGCGACAGTGATTTTTTGTGACAATAGCTCAGCTATTGCATTGTCAAAGAATTCAGTGTTTCATAAGAGAATGAAACACATTGATACAAGGTTTCACTACATCAGAGAATTGGTGAACAATGGAGAAATTGTCCTAGAACATTGCAGGACTCAAGAACAGGTTGCAGACATCTTGACAAAGCCATTGGATCCGAAAAGCTTTGAATTTTTGAGGAAGTGTTTGGGTATGACTGAATGCCCAACAGTTGAAATTAAAGGGGAGTGTTGAATATGTAATTTCAACGCAGCCGTACCAACGCCCAAAACCACCACAGTAAAACCACAAACCCGCTTGAGGCATCTCGGACCGCTTTTGCATGAAGACAGTTTTTGTACACAAGGGACCCGAGAAAATATAGTGTTGACGCGTGGCTCTCCCCATACGTCACCATCTCTGACAATCTCGGGAGGTAAAGTTCGGTTAAAAAGGCTCACCTGATATCGTTGTGGACTGTTCGATTTCTTGAGGGCAAATCAACGGTTGACGGACATCAGAAACCTGCAGCAAATAAATTTTTGACATTGCGTAAAGTTTTTGGGTTGACCCCCAGTGAAACATAAAGTCAATTTAAATGGGTTCGTAGAGTTTTGGTAAAAGCTTTTAATTTTAATGTTTTTTTTCATAGGGCAAGTATGGGCTTAAATTAAATAATGGTATGGGCAAGTCAACGTTTTTTTTAATGTTTTTGCCATATAGTTTTTGTGGTATGTGTGTTGAATATAGTTTTGTATTGCACACGGGAGAAAGAGGTTCGCAACAATGAAAAGAATAGGGGAAAAACAACAGTGTAAAACACTCCCGAGAGTGAATACAATTTGAATGTCTTCTTACAGGTGCTTGTATTGTTTTTTTTTTTTAAACGAATGGGAAGCCAGTGTAGTTTTTTTTATTTAGAATAGGAAAGGTGAAATCTCGAGCATTTCTAATGGTAATGAAAAATTTCACACAGTGATGAATGTGAATTTTTTTTATTTTACAGCAGTAAACTTATGTAAGAATTTCTATTTTTATAGCAGTAAATGTAAAAGCTATTTTACAGCAGTAAAAGTGAAAAGAAGATTTTATACAGTGGTGTAAAATTATTTATAAGAGGTAGAGTAATTTTGTTTTTGGTGAAATTTTTTTGGGTGAATCCCTCTCAGCATAGAGGATGAATATGTATCAGTGATTTTTGTTTTAATGAATAAAAATCTTTTATGGTGGTGCAATACTCTGTTCTTAGTAATTTTTTTTAAAAGCTTTCCCGTGCAAAAAGATCCTGGAGTAAAGGAAACAGAGTATTGTCTCTGTGTGCTTGATTTTTTTGTGTAGCTTAAAAAATCTAATTATTTATTATTTAAACTATCATTAATGTATAAAATTTGTATTTCAAAGAGCATCAATCAATTTTATTTTCCAATCACAATGGTAACAAAAGTCAACATAGACATGTGCGTAGATCGCGGTCATTGCGTAAGCTTTTCTTCCAGGGAAACGGAGAATGGAAAATCCTCTAGAGCAAAACTCAAACAACGCTAGCTTTCTATATATATGTATGTGGAGGGAGGATGAAATGAAACAAAAAGGGAACCAATTTATTCCACTGGTTAAACCTTAGATTTCATTCAAAGGAAAATCCAAAAAAATTATATTAAATGAGAAACTTTAACAGATTATAGTTGTAATTTCGACTTAAGCACCTATAAAATGTATGATATATTCATGTGCTTCAAAATATATTAAGGATTCATGTGCTAACAATTTCAAAACGGATTTAATTATGCATAAAACATTTAAAAAACTGGACTTATTAGGAAATTTTACATCGAATATGCTACAATGAAGCTCATAACAAGTTGTTAGGGTCATGCGTTGACATACATCAGATTAGTACATAGTTACCATGGACTGCCTTATAACTAAAGCAATGAACCGGGAACTAATTGTGTGTGGCCAGAACCAACCGTAATTATAAAAATCCAGAATCTCTGAAACCCCATGAATCGAAAATTGTGGGTGCTGAGAAACGTAACTTTGTGAGGCGTGCATGACTAGTTGACCACTGTGATTGAATGAATCAGTCTCAATATTCATCTTCCACAAATTTACAAGTTGATGATAAAGTTGCTCGGTTCCATCTTTATTGCACTGCAATCTATCTCGACTAAAACTAAAACGATAAGATTTACAAGAGCCTTTGCAAACCCCAAATTCAAAAAGCACTGAGACTGAGACATGACACTCTGAGGCAACAGTGGGGAACCGCAATGGAATACAACCCCCCATTAATGTCGCGGAGCTTACTCATATAATGGAAGACCCAACCAAAATTAAATGCTTACTAAGATGAAGGAAGAGCACTAACAAGAGGAGAAAGGGGAAAATCTGTTGGGTATTTTTGCAATGGGAAAATACCAAAACCAAACATTAATTGAACACAGAGTCAATGCTCTGTTACCTTTGCTCCAGGATCTTTTTGCACAAAGGACCCTTTTAAAAAATAGATGAGAACAGAGTATTTCACCACCATAAAGATTTCCATTCGTTAAAATAAAAATACTAATACATATTCATCCTCTTTGCTGAGAGGGATTTACCAAAAACAACATTCAACCATAACTCTGTTTTCACCTGAGAATTTACTGAGACATATTCATCCTCTTTCACTCAGAGGGATTCACCAAAATATTACAAAGAAATTACTCTGTCTCCTTTGAAATTTTACACCACTGTGTGTAAATATTTCATTTACATTCACTGTTGTGTGAAAACAAAAATTACAGGGATTTATAGTTTTACATTTTCACTGCTGTGTGAAACAATTCATGGTTTTACACAAACTACCCCTGGTTTTCTTCATTCACTTCTCCTCCTTCTTCTCTTGCACTGTTGTGCATACTTTTCATTTCTTACATTACCCAAGAAAAGGTTTTTACGCTGCTGCGTTTTACCATTTTCTCATTAAACATTTCAACCCACAAAATATTCATGCACACTCCTGTGCGTTCCCTTCTCTCTTTGCTTCGCACTGCTATGCATATTTCTCTATTGCTCTCACTTAAAACAAATGAAAACATTACATTTTTTTTATATGACAGCGAGGAAAAATACTAGCATCTCCATACTGCCGTAAAAGAAGACAGTAAAAAATTAATGGTCTTACTGGCTTTTATCCATGCCCATACTCCCTCTGGAACAAAATTAAAACTTCACCAAAAACTTACCAACCACAGTAAATTGCATTTACTGTCTTACTAAGATAAACAGCGGTAAGAAAACTTTCACTTCACGTCAAATTTATTTCCCAGGCCTTTACTTCACCCATTATCCAATATGCTTTTGGAACTCTATGGGGTCGGGACTTCATCCCATGACACAACAATGTGCACCGATGGTTTCCCCCGATTCCGAAATCCCGATCACACATGGCCCGATACCTCCGACATATATATTATAATATATGCATAAAAATATATATAAAACGAGCCACTTGCAGACCCGAAGTAATATGAAGCAAAATGTTGAGTACCCATCGGGTCCAGGATATCGGGTCTCAACTTATCGCATGAGAAAGAACTGCCACTTGGTTTTCCCGATACCGAAAATATTATGGACCCGATAATTTATCAAAAGGGATTAATTCCATCGTCGGGTCCGGGTTATCGGCGATTGCTCATCGCTAATAATAAAAATTCCACTTCCATTTCGCCGATCCGATATCGGCAGTTTAGTCATCGCTCAATCGTTGAACTGCCTGTGTCGCTGACTGCTTATCGCTGAAGACACTGGGTTGAATCGCTGGGGTTGCTGGGATCGCTGCACGCTGAAACACTCACGCGCAGTTGGAATTACGATTTTCAACATTGAATAGTGCCTGCTCCGCTTCCGCCAGATTGGTCTATGGAGGACCAGGGTGTTTCAACAATGCCTGCTCCGCTTCCGCCAAATGGATCTATGGAGGACCCGGGTGCTTGAACAGTGCGTGTTGCGATTCCGCCAGATGGGTCTACGGGGATCCCAAATGTTTGAACAGTGCCTGCTACGCTTCTGCTAGTCTATGGAGGACCTGGTTGTTTGAATTGAGGCTGCTCGTAGCTTCTCAACTGCTTGACAGAGTACTTAGTGATTTTGGAGAAGGGGTCGTTTGTCTAAGCTCTCTCAGAGGCCTCTAGTTTCTTGGATTGTACTTTCTTCATTTCTTTATCACCTTCGATTTTATTCTGCCGCTCACGAAATGAAGGTCGCCACAACCTCCCTTTTGTCTGGTCACGCCAAGAATTTCTCAACTTTAGTCTTATTTAAAGGAAAAGATAAATCTAGCACAACGACATTTACCTAGACCTTGACCTTTTACACGTGTGGTAATTCCAAACTTGAAATGAAAAAGACGTCTCTAACGTGTCGGAAATTGGAATTTCAAATGCGGATTGCATTTGTGAGGAGGGAGGCACAGGGATGTGCCTTCTCATGCCACGTGTTTGTAAAGAACTTGAATTGAATTAGATAAATATAACACGTGAGAATACCATAACACAAAAATTTTCAGAAACCAATATACATCACCCAAAAAAATTCTGGAAATCCCAAAACGGGTCAAGGTTTTATTAATAATAGCATTTGTCTTTAGTGAGATTTTTTGGAGGCTTTTTTGTGGGTTTTTCCGGCCAAATTTCTTTAAAATCCGGCAGTAATTTATTGAAATCGCAAGTTTGATGGGTAATTTATGGACAATCAAAGCGTCCTAGAGGTTTTTCACGATGGTGAATCCAAATATTCATTAAAAAATCATTTTAAATAGTACAAATCAAGATTTAACCTCAATTTTTTCCGCGAGATTCTGTCACCGGAATCTCCAAAAAGTCGCACTAAAGACAACTCCTTAATAATATCAGTGTCTGCTGGAAAGAGTTGGATAAAGTGTACGTGGGTTTGCACAAGGCAAGCTACAAGCACCTCATGATGGGTACAAGGAAGCCCAACAATTGCAATAACTAGTTCCTGCAGAAAATTGTGTTGTTGCTCCAAAACTTCATTGCTTCTTTGCTTTGCCCCATTATATGCCCACTCTAAAGCGCCCAGAAAATTCTGAGAATTTGGGATTGTGATCCTTGCCCAAAACCTAGAAAAGCCCAAAAAAACCCAGAAATGGTTTCCCTTGCTTCCAACCTTCAAAAATTGACGCTTCACATTTTGGCCCTCCTCCAAATACAAATTTTGTTGTTGTCACTGATCTTATCAATCTCTTATCTCCCAACTCTAGAAATCCTCCTCAAATGGCCCTCCAAATGATCTCCCAACTCTCCAACTCCAAAATTCCCAGGATAATGTTGCCCCCACAAATTTCACTCCAATCACTACGCAGTCCCTGTGCTATTGCTACTCTCCTTATTGTTGGAACTCAACTTCCTTGTTGTTGTAACTCGGCCCTCATGCTACTACTTTCCCTCTGCTATAACTTGGCCCTCCTGATGCTCCTTTCCCTGTCGGTGTAACTCAGCCTCCTTGTTGTTACTTCCACTATTGTTGTAAATCAACTTACTATTGTTGTAACTCGACTTATTATAGCTAGTACGACTTGGAATGAAGAAAAAATACTTATATGGATGGTGCTCGTTGTCCACTAAAGCAAGGTTTGATATCTCCATTCAGAGACAGTGATGTGCTAAACAACACAATATTGGCTCAGTTGATCAGCGAAGGAAAATTCGACCTTCAAATAGACAAAAGACGACTATTTCTCCATCATTCTTTACTTTTATAATTGTTGGCCATACATCCCTTGTGGGTCCATCCACCAATTCAATTTGCTTCAAGGAATCTAAATTCCTTCTTCCCCAAATGCATACTTCATGTGGGCCCCATATTCCACAACCAATTTAATTTTCTTTTTCTATAATGTTGGTGGCCTCCATTTCTCCCAAAAATTAAGTGGCAACTCCCTCAACCCACTTTTCCTAAGTTTTGATGGTGGACACTACAACGCTCCCCACAAAAATTGCTTGTCGTCAAGCAATGCTTGAACAAGCACCCTCTCGATTAGTTGACCCAACCACTCATTACACATAATGTTGGGGTCCTAAATGTACCATCAGTTCACCCTGAACATGTGCACCATCATGTCATAAATGAATCCCACGATACCATGGTCCCATGCTAATCTAAAAAAGATGCCACCATGTCAATGTTGCACTATTCTGATTACGACTGACTACCCATAGTGTCCATGTCGTATCCCCATGAAGCCAAAGCCTACCCATCCAAAGCTAACCCTGAACCAGTGTGATAACATGGAAAGCCTACCTTGCCGTAGGATGAAGGCCTCCCAAAACCCCCATGTGTCAACCCAAGAGTGAACTAGATCACTCTCCACCATGACTCAACTCATCGCGAGATAGAGTGATCTATCAACCAACTGAACCCCTAGATACCATAGCCATACTTGTTGCTGCATAGATTTAACAACTACTAGAATCCATCTATGCCTCATCTCTAGTCCCTTCATGCAATCAATATGTAGGCTCCAAATATCGTGAACTAACCTAATGTGTGTTAAATGACCTTGTGCATGCCACTACGCAGTACTGATGATTGTTGGAATACACATACGACAAATAGCTACACCTTGATTGCAGCGAATAGACAAATGTCTGATGCTCGCGACCATCTCAGTTTATGCATATTTATTCTACTCCATCCAATCATAATGGCCAAGTATGCCATATGCATCCACGATAAAGTTCCAATCTAGTGTCGGAAGCTCTGATACCCACTAGAAAACTGCCTCATCTATACAGGGTATCCCCTACTCATGCATGGTCCCAAAATGCCCTGAGAAAAGAGTGACACATGTCTCCCTTATGACTAGTTCCCTAGACATAGGCTCGGTGATGAATGATATGACACCCCTGTACATGATCACCTCATCTCCCGACCTGTGGTTGTCAACTAACGCACCAACCGAGTGCCACTGCTAAGAAGTCTCTTCCCTAGTGCACTTAATGTAATCCAAATATTTTGGGTGAGCTTCTCGTCGCTCGTTTCTCATTCCTAGAGTGCGAAAAGTCAATAGTAAAATCGATTGTGCCTGTGAGTGATGTAGAAGAGGGTCAATTGTGTGAGTCCCTGCAGATACTATCATGTATCGCTCATCTCTGTCCCCATCAATCATGGGTGAACTACACCCTAAGGTATGCCCAATGTCTCTGTTGATGGGTCTCCCTAGAGGCAACACTTCAAGGCCATGTTGTGAAACGTCATACACCCCTGCATATGACCGATCACCCTAGTACTCCTAAACATGCTACTGTACACAACGGCCTACCCCTGTACACCTCTGGATACCCTTGGCTACGACTCTGCCATCTTGTACTGTCCTGTGTCTCGCTTGTGTCAATGCACCTGTCACTCCCCACATGTACTCAATGCGATGTGGGATGTTCCTACTACCCCAGAGTTTAAACTAGCAAGTGCTTGTATACCCCCATGCATATCCATGCTCCTCTACAAGCCACTTCTCCTGGTTGCATAGCCTGGCACACCACTAGGTGTTATAGTCTAGAATCATGTTTGTATGCATGAGGTCTCACCTCCTTATCCATCTTGGTAGATATGAGTGCTCTAAAACCACTCCTACTAGAGGGGATAACTCTTCTGTGTCGATTGTCGATGACCCCTGAGTCCTAAAACTCAAAGGAATAACATCATCCCCATACAATGCCTGGTCCGGTGGCCACCCATGCCACCTCCTCGAACCATCACTTGCGAGAGAGGGCTAATCATATTTCGATGCCATGTGTAACCAACATTCCAAATCAACCCATGGAGTCTGCTCACAAATGATCTAGCCACTCATACTGATGGGAACTCCCCTAAGGAATGCATGCACTCTCACATTGGGTTGACTACAATTCCATAACCATCACGTATGTCTATTGTTGGATAGGAAGCCCCGCCTAGATCGGGTCCCAATGCCAATATGGGCCTTGAGTACTCTGCACAAACTGCTCTCATGCCATCCAACTCCTTCTTTTGCTGTAGAATTCCCTCTCTTATTGTGATGGCCTTCTTTCTCAAAACTAGAAGGCTAGCCTGGTAATGATGAAACTATGGAGGGCGTTTATCCCCTGTAAATGCAGTCAACACACTAGACCTCTCCGTCACTTTTGGTACCTCCTCAATGACAAGTATGCCTCGAGACACCTCATTAACCAGTTCTGGGTGACCATCATCTAGAAACTGGGTCATAGCATTGGGTACCTCATCAACTGTCGGCATCTCATCAATAGATGGCCCTCTAAGTGTATGCTCTACTCCCTCAACCAAGGTAGCTTAAGATAAATAGATATATTTAAACTCCAACTATCATGGGGTTGAAGTTGAGCAAAGAATATTAATTTAAACTCCAACTGTCATGGGGTTGAAGTTGAGCAAAGAATATTGCAGTAGCAATGTCAATCCAACATTATACAAAAGTACGACGAAAAGTTTGATGTACTTGAAGGAAACTAGGATGGATATCATGAATGTAGTAAGCTTGGTGTCAAAGTTCATGGGGACCCAAGGAGACACATTGGAAAGTAGCCAAAAGGATTCTAAGGTATTTCAATGGGACAAAATAGTATGGTATTTCTTACGACGCTACAAATTATTTTAAGTTGGTTGGTTACAATCACAGTGATTGGGCAAGAAGTGTCGATGATAGAAATAGCACATTAGGATATGTTTTTCATTTGGGTTCTATAGCCATTTCATGGGCCTCCAAGAGGCATCTAATAGTGTCATTGTCAACAACAAAAGTTGAATATGTTGCCACAACAGCAGCAGTGCGTCAGGAAGTTTGGATGAGAAGGATGTTGAGGGATTTGTGCCACATCTAAGAGGGAACAAAAAAAAAAAATTGCGACAACTATTTTTCAATTGCATTATCAAAGAATTCTTTTTTCATAAGAGGATTAAGCACATTTATGCTAAATATAGTTTTATCATAGATTTGATTAACAATGGTAAAATTGTGTTGAAACACTATAGGCCACAGGAAGGGTTTGCTAACATTTTGACAAAGCCAGTGGCACGTGAAAAAATTGTTTATCTCAAATATTGTTTGGTAATTGTCAATGGTGGTCGTTGTGATCAAGGGGGAGCATTGGAAAAATAATCCCAACCATCACGTTTAATAAATTGTCGGCAACCATACTTTCCAAGTAAATCTTTTACAGGCTGCAAATTTTGTTTGCAGACTTAAGGACACATGTTAAATGAAGTTTTAAGCAAGAGTACACATCAAACCATTCTACAACACACATAAGTAATTAAGAAGGAATGTGTATTTAATCAAGGGTTGGTAAAAACATATGGGCAAAAATTCACTCAAAAGCTATTACTTACACTCCACAACATCTACAAGTTTAGAAAATAATTTATTTTGTACAAGTGCTCATACTATGTCTTAAAACTTTGACTTTGTCATTAATTATTTTGTTGAAATGTATTTTTTGCATATACATTTGTAGATGTTTTTAGTTATAGTGGAGGGTGCAACTCTGACAAGTAAAGAGGAGAAAATCATGGAGAAAATTTTGGTCGGAGGGTGATAACGAATATTTACATGTTTTATAATCTATCACTGGGCAACCATTGGTGATTTGTAAATCGCTATAAAAACTTTTATTTACTTGGTGAAAGAGCCAGAGTCTCCATATAAATCTATTTCATGCATTAAAAATTATAATCCAAAGTATTATTGTGTTGCTCCAAATTTTACTTTGTTTTACTCTAATTTTCTGTCGATTAAAATTCTGTGTTATTTAAGCCCCTCAACACTTGCGACTTTATCGCCACGATTGAAGATTTAATTTCCACAAGTGATTTTTTTGCGAAAAGACTCCTCTCCTCTACCATGTAAAAGAGTTCAAGTTTTCCTAACAAAAAAGAAAGCCAAGCTCGGCCTTTAGTTGGTCCGACTCTGAGACCTTAGCGATCATTGAATACCGTTTAACAATTTTGCATTTGGTGAAAGATCTTGACTCCTAACTTGTCTTGGGAATTGTGTGGGGTTGTTTTAATTGAGGTTTGTTTGATTTTGTGAAAGTGCAGAAAAAAATCCATGAAGGGGCTTCCCTAGTAAGACTTGTGACACAAAAATGCTTGGGGCAATTTTTCCCCTTGTGCTTTTTTAATAGACAAAAGGGGTGACAACGTTTTTGCTTTGTTAATATTTATCTGAAACTTAATTGAAATTTATTAAGATTATAAATTTAAATTATTGAATGAGAAAAAAATAAAAAATACAATAAGTTTTATCATTAATGAAGCTTTATTCCCAGTAATGTTCTAAATCAAACCCTTGGTATTTTTTTTGTTTTTTAAATACACAAATATATACAATAAGATACATTATCCCACATTACCCAAATTAAGAATTAATAAAATATTTATATTATTATAATTAAATTAATTACACCGTGCTTGCGCTTGAGTGGCCAGTGAAAGAGAACATGTTAATGTATGGATGAATATAACTAAAGCTGTCATATAAGACTAAATTTAAAGTGACCAAATTAAACTTCATTGATTGCAAATGTATTGATTACGGTTCCATGTCATAAATAGGAGCGAATTTTACTATCAGACATGTGCTATAACACATTCCTACAAATAGTCGACCAACTCCAGTCACGGTTTGGTGAGATTGGAATGTTTTGTTGTTTAAGTTGTGGTTTTTATTCAATAAATTAATAGAATTATTGGTTTGGAAAAATTTTGAGGTATTATAAGGAAACCAAAATTTATAAACAAATAACTTTTATTTATTTTTTATTTTTTCGATAGGTGAGTTGGAAATTTGATTAAAAATGATGGAAAATAACAAATTTAAGATGTTATTTGTATAAACATTTAAATATTTTGGAAATATTTTTATTCTTAATTATTTTTAAATATATTTTATTAAATATATATTAATAAAAGAGAATCAATTGGATATTTAAGAGAAATTAAAATAATTTTTTCAATTTTTATTATTACATTAAATATATATATTTTATTCGAGAAAATGATATGTACAATGTTTTAAAGGAAAAATAATAATTCATCAGGCAATAATTTGGAATGTAAGATTACTTGCATTTTCATTAATATTTGTAATATTAATATTATTTATTAATAATAATATAATTAACATTTCATTAAATAATAATAATAGTATTGAAATTTAAAGATAATAATTAATTGTTTAAAATTAATATTTATTATGAATTATAATTACTCATTATTAATAAAATAATTATTTTTTAGTTTGTTATTAATCAATATATAAATAAATACTAACTAAGTAATATTTTATGGTTTAAAAGATGTATTTTTGAGTTTATAATAATACCAATCTCTTGTGTTTAATATCATTATTATAGGTTTAAAATTTATTGGGGTTTTAATATTAACATAATGGATTTATTAATGTAAAGGTTGATACTCCTAGGGTATAATATTGTTCAGAGGGTGTGTAATATTAATATTTGAGTTTAATATACATCCCTTGGGTTTATAGTCATGTTTAGGCATGGTCCAATATCACATCGTGACAAAGATTGTCTCAGTTTGGAAATCAAACATGGTCAACTATTCTCAACCATCGTCAACAATTGTCAACAATGGTAAGCCATTATCAATGGTCGTCAACCATGGCCAGTCATGGTCAAGCATGGCCCAATGTGGCATTGTGACAAGGATTGTCTCAATAAGAAAATCAACCACAATAAGGCATGGTCCAATGCCACATTGTGACAAAGATCATCTCAATATGGAAATCAACCATGGTCAACCATTGTCAACCATGGTAAAAAATGGTAAACCAATGTCAACCATCGCCAACCATGGCCAAACATTGTCAACCATCGCCAACCATGGCCAGACATTGTCAACCATAGTACAATGTGGCATTGTGACAAATATTGTCTGAATAGGATAGTCAACCATGGTGCAATGCCACATTTTCATAAAGATTGTCTCAATATGAAAATCAACCATGTTCAACAATCTTTATTTTAGGGTTTATATACCTTAGTTTATAATATCAATCCATTGGTTTTAATATTGTTCCCTTGGCTTTAATATTATTCACTTGAGTTTATAATCCCTTGGGGTTTTAGTATTAAAACATTGGGTTTATTGTTTCGTTGGGTTTATATTAGCAATCCCTTGGGTTTCTTAATATAGCAGTTCATATACCTAGAGTGTAATATTATTCATAGGGTTTATAATATTAATTTGTGGGTTTAATATAAGTCCCTTAGGTTTATAATCATGGTTAACGATGATCAATCATGATTGAATGTCACATTGGGGCAAAGTTTGTCTGAATATGAAAATCAACCTTGGTCAACCACTGTTAACCATTGTTAGCCATGGTTAGTCATGGTCAACCATGGTCAAATGTGACATTGTGATAAGGATTGTGTCAATATAAAAATCAACCATCGTCAACTATGGTCAACCATGGTCAACCATGTTTATTTTATGGCTTATAATATTTATCTTAGGGTTTATAAACCTTGATTTTAAAATAATAATCCCTTGGGTTTAATGTTATTCCCTTGGTTTTATAATACTAGGGCTTTTGGAATTTATCCCTTGAGTTTATAATATCAATCCCTCATGCAAGGCCATGCAGAGGCAGCCAAGTGCTTCCCAGAGCACCAGAGAGGCCAATGTGTCTGACGCAGAGGCCCAAAAAGCTGACGCAGGGCCTCCTGGTGCTGACGTGGGCCAAGAAATGCTGACGCGGGGCTAACATTTGACAGAGTGGGGCTAACAGAGTCCAAATTGGGCAGACATTGGGGTAGCAAAGTAGTTTTGTGCTAAGGAGTTGCTGGAAGGATTTTTCGGCATTTCACCCACAAGATTTCTCTCAAACTATGAGGTATAGCCGCTAAGGAAATTCTCTATTGGGTAGGCCCATTTCGGCATCCAGATTGTACTCTGATATTGCTTAATAAGAGAACCCTTAGATAGATACACCGGTTTCCCGCATTGGGTTTTTTCGTGGACATTGGTCGAAAAATAATGGTGTCATGTGGTGTGTTTGTTCTTGTTTATTTTAGTTGTTGATCTGTAATATGTTGAGCATGTGCCGACGTTTATTTTCAGTATTTACTTTGTAAATAACTTGTTAAAGAAAAATTAACAAGTAGGTAGGAATAAATTAGGAAAAGTGCAGGAAGGGTTTCTAAATAAAGTAAACTTAGAAACTTCAGCATGGTATCAGAGTGAGGATGCAAATCAGAGGACTAAAAGACATCAGCCGAGCAGATCAATAGCAGCAGAAAACAGTTGTCTCAAGGTGACAGAAGTTGTTTCTAGTAGCGCAGAAGCTAGGAAGTGTGATGCAGAGCTAGCTACAGCCACACAGAAGAAACCAAGAGATGTGCATAGCCTTAGAGGGGCTAGCCTTGCTGATGCAGAGGACTAAAGAAGGGCATCCCATGGCTGACGAAGACCCATCCAGGGTGACGTAGAGGTAGTGTGAGGTAGAGAGGGGTTTTCGCAGTTCACAGAGAGGCAGTTGATGGGGTCTATAAGGCTACAAGAATATTGGAGAGTAGAGCTGGAGAGGTACTTTACTTAGAACAATACCTGACAAAGCAAGGCCAGAGGAATTGTTACCGAGGATTTCTAGCCTAGATCAGTAGTGTAGTTGCAGAAGACGATTAGAGTAGGGGCATCTCGACAAGCGGCAGAAGGATTTCCAAGAGGGAAATCAAGACTTAGAGGGAGTCTAGAAGAGAACTTCCAAACGGGAAGTAGAGACTGAAAGGAGTCGAATAGAGAACTTCCAGGAGGGAAGTAGAGGAGCATCATGGCACAACACGGGATAAAAGACTAGGATAGATTGGACAAATCATCGAACTTCGTAGTCTAGAAGGCCAAAATCTTATCAATGCTTGATAGGAATCATGTCAAGAACTTCTCCTTTAAGGTTATAGCTATCCCAGTCGACCCCAATGATAATGAAATGTGTGAGGAGGTGATGGTGAGGGCCAAGTGCATTATACTTGATGGGGTCAAGGATTATGTGGTACCACATATAACCAAGAAGGAAATGACAGTTGAGATGTGGGAGGCTCTCAAGAACTTGTACCAACATACTTTTGTGCAGAGAAGAATGCTTCTCAAGAACCATATGAGGTCATATCAGATGAAGAAGGGTCAAATGATTGAATCCTTCCTCATAGGACTGAATGAGATCTGAGATCAGTTGACTGTTATAGGAGTGACACCAAATCAAGATCTTATGGTGAGGACAACCCTGAATGTTGTTTCAGAAGAGTGGGAAGTGTTTGTCCAGAGCATCCTAGGCAGAGGGACTCTCCTACCTTGGGATGAGATGTGGGAAACTCTTCGCCAGGAAGAGATCAGACGACAGTCAAAGATAAGTAGCAACAACAAAGGGATCAAGGTCAAGCAGGAGGAGGAGGATGTCGCCCTAGCATCTGAGGGAAGGTAGGAGAAACATAATAAGAAATATCTCTCTAAGAGCAAGTGCTTCCACTGTGGGTAGATGGGTCACTATGTGACCTAGTGCCCAAGGAAGAAGAGTAAGGTAGAGTCTTCCAAAACTAAGGCAGCACAAGCACGGGCAGAGAAGGAAGTTTTGATAGACGATGATTATGCCATGAGTGCACACACACGACTTGAGTGAAAGTGGGAGACATCAAGTTGTATTCAGGCAGACTATAGGCAATGAGGGGCAGGATCCTTGAGGTACCCATCCTCTTGGATTATACCATTGTACAAGAGCTCCAACAAGGAGTAGCAGGACTCACTGAGTGGCTAGAGATGGATGTAGATGGAGTGGCAGAGAGAGGTACAATGTAGGAGTCCCAAGACAATGCAGAGATAGCAGACTACAATAGTGCGAGAGGCATAGGAGTGTTTCACTAGTGCAAGAAGGCACAGAGAGGTGTGCAACAGTGCGAGATGTAGGGAGTTGTTGCAGCAACACAGAGATCAGACAGAGGGAGCACTTGTTAGCGGCAGAGGGAGCTTCAACATCAGTGGGTGTTTCTAGCCAAACAAGGACGTCAGTTGGGAGATCAGTTACTTAGTTCTCAATAACTAAGTTACAATGAATGAGTGGACAACACAATGCAACATTATGAGAGTAGGTGCAATGCAGATGTAGTGTTGGGAGGAAGGACCAGCAGCAACACAGATGCAGAGGGAGTTGTCGTACAGATGCAACACTGGCAGTGGTGGAACCATGGGAAGAAATACAGGAGGTAAATATGTATAAGATGTTGGGCAGGAAGGCCTAGCATCAGCACAGGTACCAATGTCAGATTCTCAGAGTAATACTTAGTGAGGAGTATTGCTAGAGCACGGTCCTCTCTAAGAGGGAGTGTTAATTTCGAGTAGCATCATATGTTCTCTAGCCATGAAATTTGGTGGAGAGGTTGGGGCACATGAGATATCCAATAGCCAGAAAGGGTTTGGGAAGTTTCTAAACAGATTGTGAGATATTAAAATAATTAATATTTTTAATGGAGTCCCTAAGTTTAAACTTAGGAAAAATAAAATATTAATGTGTATTAATATGAATCTGTGTTAGAGCAGTCCAAAAGACATGGATCAAGAAAAATCTAATCTTAGCTACTGATTAGGGACATAATCTCAGCTGTTAAGATGTCAACAGGAAAATTATAAGAGGAGGTTTGATGGTCACTTGGAGAATACACCAGAGTGGTCAATCATTCTATTCTCTATAGTGGGGTTTGCTATGAGAGATAAAATCAGTGATTGGGAGAGCAGCTAAGGGGCATTGAATACAGAGAAATAGAGAAGGCAAATATTGTGCTGGGAGAGCAGCCCAACAACCAAGGAGAGTGATGCAGAGGTAGCAAGGGCTCACTCAGGAACATGCAAAGGCAGCGAAGTGCTGCGCAGAGCACCAGAGAGGCCAGCGCATTTGATGCAAAGGCCCATAAAGCTGACACAGTGCTTCTTGGGGCTGACGCAAGGCCAACATGAGACAGGGAGAGGTTGATGCAGTCTAGATTGGGCAGATGCTGGGGTTGCAGAGTAGTTTTGTGCTAAGGAGCTGCCATAAGGATTTTTCAGGGTTTCAGCGATGAGATTTCTCTCAAACTTTGAGGTATAGCTTCTAAGGGAATTCTCTATTGGGTAGGCCAGTTTTGGCACCCAGATTGTACTCTGATATTGATTAATAAGAAAACCCTCAGATAGTTGCAATGGTTTTCTCGCATTGGGTTTTTCCGGGTACATTGTTAAAAAAATAATGGTGTCATGTGGTGTGTTTGTTCTTGTTTCTTTTAGTTGCCGATCTATAATATGTTGAGCATGAACTGGTGTTTCTTTTCAGTATTTACTTTGTAAATAACTTGTTAAAGAAAAATTAACAAGTAGGTAGGAATAAATAAGGAAAAGTGCATGAAGGGTTTCTAAATTAAGTAAACTTATAAACTTCAACATTATCTCCATGTCAAAATCAACTATGGTCCAACATCATATTGTGACAATTTTGTTCTCAATATGAAAATCAACCATGGCCCGACATCGAATTGTGAGAAATATTGTCTACGTATGAAAATCAATCATGGTTTGATATGGCCATCCATGGTCCAATGTCACATTGTGACAAAGATTGTCTCTATATGAAAATTAGCCATTTTCATCCATTTTTATTTTAGAGTTTATAATATTTATCTTAGGGTTTATATACATTGGGTTTATAATCTTAGTCGACCATGGTCCAGTGTCATATTGTGACAAATATTTTCTCAATATAGGAATCAACCATGGTCCAAAATCACATTGTGACAAAGATTTTCTTAATATGAAAATCAACCATTGTCCAACATCACATTCTGATAAAGACTATCTCAATATGAAAATGAACAATGACCAACCATGGTAAACCATGTTTATTTTATGGTTTAAATATAAATATTGGCTTTATAATTTTGGTCAACCATGGTCGAATGTGATAGTGTGACAAAGATTTTATCAATATGAAAATCAACCATGGTTCAATGTTGCATTCTGACAAAGATGATCTCCATATGAAAACCAATCATGGTCAATTGTAGTCAATCATGTTTTAATGTCGCATTGTGACCAAGATTTTCTCATTATGAAAATCAAACATGGTCAACCACATTTTTATTATCTTAATAATAGAAATATGATTAATAATAAGAATCATAAAATAATAAATATTTAGTAATACTGTGATTAATAAAATTATTATCTTAATTAATATAATTATCTTAAAAATAGAAATATTAATTGATAATAAGATCGTCTTAATAAATAATAAGTTTTTAGTAATAACTTAGTTTATATGATTTTTATATGAATTTTTTATTTAATACCTCAATTTATTATATATATATATATATATATTATATATATTATATATATATATATATATATTGCTATCAAAATTTTTGAATTCGCTTATTAATAATATTTTTTTTTATAATATTAATCTCTTGAGTTTATTAGTATTATTATTGTAAATAAATATCATTAGAAGTTTGAATTAATAATAATATGAATCTCTCAGGTTTAAAATATTAACCTTTTCAATTAATTTTTATTATCATTATCATTATTATTATTAGTAGTAGTAGTAGTAATTTTTTACTACAATAATAATTTTATGAGATTATTTTCATTATTATATATTTATCAATATTGACATTAAATCTATACCATTAATGCCTATTGGTGTTTTTCAACCACATTTAATGACGTGGTTGTGCATGTGATTGATATACATCTATCAGCGAATACTAACCACATATTTTAAATAAATGTGGTTGTGCTAGTTATATGATCATGTAAAGTAATCAAACAAAAAATACAAAGTCATATTGGAGATATAAAAAGGACCATACAACATCTATAATGACTTTGTAATCTTATTTAATAAATTTTAATATATTAAATTTGATGGCATATAAATTATATATCAGATTTCATGGAATTTCAAATATTTATTCAAATTTGTAATAATATATATATATATATATATTTATAATATATATATATATATATATATATAGAGTATAGGGTGGACTAGTCTTAATGATGGATAGAAGACTCGAACATATTTCCAAATTGAGGGATTTGTTTAGGATTTGAGGTATCCCTAGGATTCAAATTTCACCTTCATTAAGGGATTTTCCTAGAATAATCTTACTCTTTATGACAAGGTTTTTCTTCAAACAATTATTTTATATTCATCAGATAATCTATAATAGCATGTCGTTATTGATGGCTTCATCTACATATAAAGGGGACTTCTTTCGTAATCTAGACACTGTTTCCAAACACTATCTTAATAGTAAATATCTATGATGGATCGAAGACACTGTGAGACATTCAAGTAAGCATATATCCATGCATATGAATTGCATATCTTTCAATTTGTAGCCTATAATACATTGATAAAGTTTTTGATGTCATTTATGATGCTTCAAACTCTTTCATACTCCCAAAATTATTTAAGGAGAGAAAATAGAGAAACCCACATCATGGTTGGAAGGAAATTTTCCTTCTTCAAATTACATTTCTCGTTCCAAAATTGCATGAAGTGCCTTGCATTTTTGAAAAACTACAACTCTACTTCAAAAATCCTTGAGCTTTCTTCTATGTCGGAGAAAATAATTTTAAGAAACTCTTGGTTCCTAACTCCAATTCGATTTGACCTTGGGAATTCCATTTATTTTGGATCAACCCAATCAAAGCTTTCAGAAAGGTATACTCCAATAAATTTGCATTTGATAATCTGATCTTATATATATTGGATTTATTTTTTTGTCTTACTAGATTTGACCTCATATTTTGGATCATGTACTATCTTTAGTAGAGCATACCCTATCTTTATAGTTTACTATGATGCATTGAACAGAGGGTTTTGTGCAAAACCAAAAAACCACTTTGTCTAGTTTCTTTACAAAAAGATGACAAAGATGAAAAGACCAATGAGCCTCAAATTTATAGATTGAAACCAAATCCAAACAACCATTTCATAATATTACAAAACACCCATAATTATTATAATAATAGTTAATGACTTTATAAGAAAAATTATATTAAAATATAATTATTTGTATTATAACAATGTAAAATTATCCTTTCATATATATATATGAACTTATATTATTTAAATGCATATACAATATGTATGCATGTAAGCTTATATAATTTAAATGCATATAGCATTTTAACAACATTGCGAAATGAAAACCATTAATTTAAACACAGAAAAACTTTGGACAAATTTAAAGCCAAAATTATTATGACGTGTGATGAGATAAAAAAAAAATTAATTAAGATTAAATTTTAAAACATATCATCTGGTTTGACTATGTCGCGTGTAATATAGCCAATTTACAAGAAATAAGTGTATCATCATGAACTAAAAACCTTTCTGAGTTCACCAAATTCAATAATAAACATAATACATTACAAATATAATCAATATAAAAATAACATAAATTTATTCCTGATTTTATAATAGAAAAGTGTCAAACTAATTTGTTATATGGTACACTTTATATGAACAATATTCATTTAAAAAGTTAATCGATACACTTGAGTAAAAATTTATTATATCTATATATAATCAAAAGCACATTATTGAAATAATGTATGAAATCGTTATATATAAATAATCAAGGTACATCATTAAAATAATGTATGAAATCGTTATATATAAATAATCAAGGTACATCGACATAATGTATGAGACCATTTTATTGGTTACCCAAGAAATCTTTTTGAACAATAATTTTTCTTTATATCTATTTGGACTTGAAAGAGACATCATAACAAGATACACAAATTTTTAACCACTAATTCCATATTATAGTATTATAAAATGACATTTATGAAGATGTATTATTATTTTTAATCTGAAATTTCAATACTAATTCTCCTCGTTACATTTAAAATTATCATTATACAAAATAATATAAATTATCATATTATAAAATAATATAAACTAGAATCATTAAATTTAATTTCAAAAACATAAAAGACACCCTAAACCAATGCATATCCATGTCTTTCGTATTGATTTTGGTATTTCTTAAATTAAATTTCAACCATTCTGTTTTCCTTAAGTTAAAATAAAATAATATATATAATATTCATTATGAAACAATTTTATTACACATTCTGGAAATACAACTTATCCAAAAACATATGTTCACCTTTCTTTTTATCAGAAAGAACAAAGTTGCATGTGATATGACACAAGTTTTAAGTTGTAAGTTAGAATTAAATACATGTTATATAGAGATAATTTAATTATTAATGGATTTATAAAGTAATTTGAAAGCTTGACGTGTAACCTTTCTCTAATAATTATTAATAATATCAAATTTATATTAAATTATTATGGTTAATAAAGTTAATTGTTTATATATAGATTTAAAGATATTTAAATTTGTAGTGATATATTTAAATAAAAATAAAAATAAGATAATTGTTGGTTTTTATATTAATTAAAGATAAGATATATTTTAATTTTAAATAATAATTATACTATATAACAGTTTACTTAGTATTTTAGTATGGCAACTTAATATGAATTGTTATAAAGTGTGAGATAATAAATTAAAGCTTTTATAAGAAAATATAAAATTAAAGTGAAAATGTTGTGCTAAAATATTTCTTTATGGTGAGCACTCTACATCATTGGTTGTAATGAATCTTTATAACTTTATTTTTTTGGTGAGTTTGGTTCAAATTGATATGGACTCTTGAGAAACTTAGTTTCAACTCAATGAGATGTCAATTCCAAGAAACTTGTTTTACACAACCAATTGTCTCCTACAAAGTCCATGAGAATTGAAAATGATTGATATAGAGTTTAATGCAATTATGTTGGTAAGACACAAGAATGTGAAACAAAACTTTTATTGTTATCGCTTAAATGGAGTCTCTTTCTTTTAATAACGTTTTTTTACTATTAATTTAGCAATTAGATTATAACCATTATAGTAAAAGTAAAAATAAAATATTAAAATAAATACATGTATCATTAATCATTTTCAAAAAAATAAATAAATATTGTATTTTGTCAATGATTTGTGATTTAGTACTAAATCCATTGAATTTGACAATAGCTCTAAATAAAACCAGCAGCTTTCAACAAAATCTAAACATTAACTTTTTGCATTATCACTGAGACCAATCCTCTATATTTGATTCAAGGAAATAAAACAGAATAACTTTAACAAACCAATTGAAATAGATGAGAAATTGAAGAGTTTCAATCCTTTCATGTGAGAGAACAATAGATATTAATCACATACACACAAGAAAGTAATTAAAAAAACAAAAAAAAAAAACAAAAACTTTTAGACTTCAAGAAGATTAATTTCTTTATTTTTTTGAATTCAATTTCTTGTTATATGATCAATTTATTGAATTTTTTATATAGTCGGAAAGATTATAAAAACTATGGTTAAATAAAACAAACTCAACAAAGTTAGTAGCTATACATTGATAAAATTTTCTTAATAAAATTAGGAAAAAAATACTCACAAGATTCTAAAAACAAATAACTAATTACCACAATAGTTATTAATTATCAAAAGTGAGAAAAAAAATATGATTAATGTAATTGGATTTGAAAAAAAAAAAAAAAAAGAGATACAAGTCAAATTAAAATGTAAGAAAACTAAAAGCAAATTATTGGGAAAATAATTTTTGATTAGTTTTTCCTCTTTAAAATTTTTCATCTTAAAAAAATTATAGAAAAAAGACAAAAAAAAATTGTAAGCCAAATTAAAAAGTAA
>APFE030655023.1:63859-74224 GCA_000404065.3 Pinus taeda
TAACTATTTTTTAGTTTGTTATTAATCAATATATAAATAAATACTAACTAAGTAATATTTTATGGTTTAAAAGATGTATTTTTGAGTTTACAATAATATCAATCTCTTGCATTTAATATCATTATCGTAGGTTTAAAATCTATTGGGGTTTTAATATTAACATATTGGGTTTATTAATGTAAAGGTTGATACTCCTAGGGTATAATATTGTTCATAGGGTGTGTAATATTAATATTTGAGTTTAATATACATCTCTTGGGTTTATAGTCATGTTTAGTCATGGTCCAATATCACATTGTGACAAAGATTGTCTCAGTATGGAAATCAAACATGATCAACTATTCTCAACCATCGTCAACAATTGTCAACGATGGTAAGCCATTGTCAATGGTCGTCAACCATGGGCAGTCATGGTCAAGCATGGTCCAATGTGGCATTGTGACAAGGATTGTCTCAATAAGAAAATCAACCACAGTAAGGCATGGTCCAATGCCACATTGTGACAAAAATCATCTCAATATGGAAATCAACCATGGTCAACCATTGTCAACCATGGTAAAAAATGGTAAACTAATGTCAACCATCGCCAACCATGGCCAAACATTGTCAACCATAGTACAATGTGGCATTGTGACAAATATTGTCTCAATAGGATAGCCAACCATGGTCCAATGCCACATTTTCATAAAGATTGTCTCAATATGAAAATCAACCATGTTCAACAATCTTTATTTTAGGGTTTATATACCTTAGTTTATAATATCAATCCATTGGTTTTAATATTGTTCCCTTGGCTTTAATATTATTCACTTGAGTTTATAATCCCTTGGGTTTTTAGTATTAAAACATTGGGTTTATTATTTTGTTGGGTTTATATTAGCAATCCCTTGGGTTTCTTAATATAACATTTCATATACCTAGAGTGTAATATTATTCATAGGGTTTATAATATTGATTTGTGGGTTTAATATAAGTCCCTTAGGTCTATAATCATGGTTAACGATGATCAATCATGATTGAACGTCACATTGGGGCAAAGTTTGTCTGAATATGAAAATCAACCTTGGTCAACCACTGTTAACCATTGTTAGGCATGGTCAACCATGGTCGAATGTGACATTGTGATAAGGATTGTGTCAATATAAAAATCAACCATCGTCAGCTATGGTCAACCATGTTTATTTTATGGCTTATAATATTTATCTTAGGGTTTATAAACCTTGATTTTAAAATAATAATCCCTTGGGTTTAATGCTATTCCCTTGGTTTTATAATACTAGGGCTTTTGGAATTTATCCCTTGAGTTTATAATATCAATCCCTCACGCAAGGCCATGCAGAGGCAGCCAAGTGCTTCCCAGAGCACCAGAGAGGCCAATGTGTCTGATGCAGAGGCCCAAAAAGCTGGCACAAGGCCTCCTGGGGCTAACGTAGGCCAAGAAATGCTGACACGGGGCCAACATTTGACAGAGTGGGGCTGACGGAGTCTAGATTGGGCAGACATTGGGGTAGCAAAGCAGTTTTGTGCTAAGGAGTTACTGGAAGGATTTTTCGGGGTTTCACCCACGAGATTTCTCTCAAACTATGATGTATAGCTGCTAAGGAAATTCTCTGTTGGGTAAGCCCATTTCGGCATGCAGATTGTACTCTAATATTTCTTAATAAGAAAACCCTTAGATAGCTACACCGGTTTCCCGCATTGGGTTTTTCCGTGGACATTGGTCGAAAAATAATGGTGTCATGTGGTGTGTTTGTTCTTGTTTCTTTTAGTTGTTGATCTGTAATATGTTGAGCATGTGCCGACGTTTATTTTCAGTATTTACTTTGTAAATAACTTGTTAAAGAAAAATTAACAAGTAGGTAGGAATAAATCAGGAAAAGTGCAAGAAGGGTTTCTAAATTAAGTAAACTTACAAAATTCAACATGGTATCAGAGTGAGGATGCAAATCAGAGGACTAAAAGACATCAGCCGAGCAGAGCAATACCAGCTGAAAACGGTTGTCCCGAGGTGACAGAAATTGTTTCTAGTAGCGCGGAAGCTAGGAAGTGTGACGCAGAGCTAGCTAGAGCCACACAAAAGAAGCCAGGAGATGCGCATAGCCTTAGAGAGGCTAGCCTTGCTGATGCAGAGGACTAAATAAGGGCATCCCATGGCTGACACAGACCCATCCAGGGTGACGTAGAGGCAGCGTGAGGTAGAGAGGGGTTGTGGCACTTCATAGAGAGGCAGTTGATGGGGTCTATAAGGCTACAAGAATATTGGAGAGTAGAGTTGGAGAGGTACTTTAGTTAGAACAATACCTGACAAAGCAAGGCCAAAGGAGTTGTTACCGAGGGTTTCTAGCCCAGATCAGTAGTGTAGTTGCAGAAGACGATTAGAGTAGGGGGCATCTCGACAAGCGGTAGCAGGAATTCTAGGAGGGAAATGAGGACTTAAAGGGAGTCTAGAAGAGAAATTCCAAACGGGAAATAGAGACTCAGAGGAGTCGAACAGAGAACTTTCAGGAGGGAAGTAGAGGAGCATCATGGCACTACACAGGATAAGAGACTAGGATAGATTGGAAAAAGCATCGAACTTCGTAGTCTAGAAGGCCAAAATCTTATCAGTGCTTGATAGGAATCATGTCAAGAACTTCGCCTTTAAGGTTATAGCTATCCCAGTCGACCCCAATGATAATGAAAAGTACGAGGAGGTGATGGTGAGGGCCAAGTGCATTATACTTGATGGAGTCAAGGATTATGTGGTACCACATATAACCGAGAAGGAAATGACAGTTGAGATGTGGGAGGCTCTCAAGAACTTGTACCACCATACTTCTGTGTAGAAAAGAATGCTTCTCAAGAACCATATGAGGTCCTATCAGATGAAGAAGGGTCAAATGATTGAATCCTTCCTCATAGGACTGAATGAGATCTGAGATCAGTTGACTGTTATAGGAGTGACACCAAATCAAGATCTTATGGTGAGAACAGCCCTGAATGTTGTTTCAGAAGAGTGGGAAGTGTTTGTTCAGAGCATCCTAGGCAGAGGGAATCTCCTACCTTGGGATGAGATGTGGGAAACTCTTCGCCAGGAAGAGATCAGACGACAGTCAAAGATAGGTAGCAACAAAAAAGGGAACAAGGTCAAGCAGGAGGAGGAGGTGTCGCCCTAGCATCTGAGGGAAGGTAGGAGAAACATAATAAGAAATATCTCTCTAAGAGCAAGTGCTTCCACTGTTGGTAGATGGGTCACTGTGCGACCCAGTGCCCAAGGAAGAAGAGTAAGGTAGAGTCTTCCAAAACTAAGGCAGCACAAGCACGGGCAGAGAAGGAAGTTTTGACAGACGATGATTATGCCATGAGTGCACACACACGACTTGAGCGAAAGTGGGAGACATCAAGTTGTAGTCAGGCAGACTGTAGGTGATGAGGGGCAGGATCCTTGAGGTACCCAGCCTCTTGTATTATACCATGCTACAGGAGCTCCGACGAGGAGTAGCAGGACTCGCTGAGTGGCTAGAGATGGATGCAGATGGAGTGGCCGAGAGAGGTACAATGCAGGAGTCCCAAGACAATGCAGAGATAGCAGACTACAATAGTGCGAGAGGCATATGAGTGTTTCACCAAAGCAGGAAGGCACAGAGAGGTGTGCAACAGTGCGAGATGTAGGGAGTTGTTGCAGCAGCATAGAGATCAAAGAGAGGGAGCACTTGTTAGCGGCAGAGGGAGCTTCAACATCAGTGGGTGTTTCTAGCCCAACAAGGACATTAGTTGGGAGATCAGTTACTTAGTTCTCAATAACTAAGTTACAATGAATCAGTGGACAACACAATGCAACATGATGAGAGGAGGTGCAATCCAGATGTAGTGCCGGGAGGAAGGACCAGCAGCAACACAGATGCAGAGGGAGCTGTCGTACAGATGAAACGTTGGCAGTGGTGGAACCATGGGTAGAAATACAGGAGGTAGGTATGTAGAAGATGTTGGGCAGGAAGGCCTAGCATCAGCACAGGTACCAATGTCAGATTCTCAGAGTAATACTTAGTGAGGAGTATTGCTAAAGCACGGTCCTCTCTAAGAGGGAGTGTTCATTTCGGACAACATCATATGTTCTCTAGCCACGAAATTTGGTGGAGAGGTTGGGGCGCATAAGATATCCAATATCAAGAAAGGGTTTGGGCAGATTCTAAACAGATTGTGAGATATTAAAATAATTAATATTTTTAATGGAGTCCCTAAGTTTAAACTTAGGAAAAATAAAATATTAATGTGTATTAATATGAATCTGTGTTAGAGCGGTCCAAAAGACATGGATCAAGCAAAATCTAATCTTAGCTACTGATTAGGGACATAATCTCGGCTGTTGAGATGTCAACAAGAAAATTATAAGAGGAGGTTTGATGGTCACTTGGAGAATACACCAGAGTGGTCAGTCATTCTATTCTCTATAGTGGGGTTTTCTAGGAGAGATCAAATTAGTGATTGGGAGAGCAGCTAAGGGGCATTGAATACACAGAAATAGAGAAGGCAGATATTGTGCTGGGAGAGCAGCCCAACAGCTAAGGAGAGTGACGCAGAGGTAGCAAGGGCTCACACAGGAACATGCAAAGGCAATGAAGTGCTGCGAAAAGCACCAGAGAGGCCAGCGCGTTTGATGCAGAGGCCCATAAAGCTATCACAATGCTTCTTGGGGCTGACGCAAGACCAACGTGAGACAGAGAGGGGCTGATGCAGTCCAGATTGGGCAGACGCTGGGGTTGCAGAGTAGTTTTGTGCTAAGGAGATGCCAGAAGGATTTTTCAGGGTTTCAGCGATGAGATTTCTCTCAAACTTTGAGGTATAGCTTCTAAGGGAATTCTCTATTGGGTAGGCCATTTTTGGCACCTAGATTGTACTATGATATTGATTAATAAGAAAACCCTCAGATAGTTGTAATGGTTTTCTCGCATTGGGTTTTTCCGGGGACATTGGTCAAAAAATAATGGTGTCGTGTGGTGTGTTTGTTATTGTTTCTTTTAGTTGCCGATCTATAATATGTTGAGCATGAACTGGTGTTTCTTTTCAGTATTTACTTTGTAAATAACTTGTTAAAGAAAAATTAACAAGTAGGTAGGAATAAATAAGGAAAAGTGCATGAAGGGTTTCTAAATTAAGTAAACTTATAAACTTCAACATTATCTCCATATCAAAATCAACTATGGTCCAACATCATATTGTGAAAATTTTGTTCTCAATATGAAAATCAACCATGCCCGACATCGAATTGTGAGAAATATTGTCCGCGTATGAAAATCAATCATGGTTTGATATGGCCATCCATGGTCCAATGTCACATTGTGACAAAGATTGTCTCTATATGAAAATTAGTCATTTTCAACGATTTTTATTTTAGAGTTTATAATGTTTATCTTAGGGTTTATATACATTGGGTTTATAATCTTAGTGGACCATGGTCTAGTGTCATATTGTGAAAAATATTTTCTCAATATAGGAATCAACCATGGTCCAAAATCACATTGTGACAAAGATTTTCTTAGTATGAAAATCAACCATTGTCCAACATCACATTCTGATAAAGACTATCTCAATATGAAAATGAACAATGACCAACCATGGTAAACCATGTTTATTTTATGGTTTAAATATAAATATTTGGCTTTATAATTTTTGTCAACCATGGTCGAATGTGACAGTGTGACAAAGATTTTATCAATATGAAAATCAACCATGGTCCAATGTTGCATTCTGACAAAGATGATCTCCATATGAAAACCAATCATGGTCAATTGTAGTCAATCATGGTTTAATGTCGCATTGTGACCAAGATTTTCTCATTATGAAAATCAACCATGGTCAACCACATTTTTATTATCTTAATAATAGAAATATGATTAATAATAAGAATCATAAAATAAATAAATATTTAGTAATACTATAATTAATAAATATATTATCTTAATTAATATGATATCTTAAAATAGAAATATTATTGAGAATAACAGTCATACTTAAAAATAATAAGTAATTAGTAATAACATTAGTTTAAGATTTATATGATATTTGTATTTAAACCTCATTTATAAAAAATTTATAATTATAGATATATATATATTATATATATAATATATATATTCCTTTCGAAAATTTTGAATTACGCTTATTATAATATATTGTTTATATTTAATCCTTGAGTTTATTAGTATTATTATTGTAAATAAATATCATTAGAAGTTTGAATTAATAATAATATGAATCTCTCAGGTTTAAAATATTAACCTTTTCAATTAATTTTTATTATCATTATCATTATTATTATTAGTAGTAGTAGTAGTAATTTTTTACTACAATAATAATTTTATGAGATTATTTTCATTATTATATATTTATCAATATTGACATTAAATCTATACCATTAATGCCTATTGGTGTTTTTCAACCACATTTAATGACGTGGTTGTGCATGTGATTGATATACATCTATCAGCGAATACTAACCACATATTTTAAATAAATGTGGTTGTGCTAGTTATATGATCATGTAAAGTAATCAAACAAAAAATACAAAGTCATATTGGAGATATAAAAAGGACCATACAACATCTATAATGACTTTGTAATCTTATTTAATAAATTTTAATATATTAAATTTGATGGCATATAAATTATATATCAGATTCATGGAATTTCAAATATTTATTTCAATTGTATATTTTAAAATGTGTGTGTGTATAAATATATATATATATATATAAAATATATTATATATATAATAAATATATATAATATAATATAAAGTCTAGGGTGGACTAGTCTTAATGATGGATAGAAGACTCGAACTTATTTCCAAATTGAGGGATTTGTTTAGGATTTGAGGTATCCCTAGGATTCAAATTTAACCTTCATTAAGGGATTTTCCTAGAATAATCTTACTCTTTATGACAAGGTTTTTCTTCGAACAATTATTTTATATTCATCAGATAATTTATAATAGCATTCCCTTATTGATGGCTTCATCTACATATAAAGGGACTTGTTTGATAATCTAGACACTGTTTCCAAACACTGTCTTAATAGTAAATATCTATGATGGCTCGAAGACACTGTGAGATATTCAAGTAAACATAGACCCATGCATATGAGTTGCATATCTTTCAATTTGTAGCCTATAATACATTGATAAAGTTTTTGATGTTATTTATGATGCTTCAAACTCTTTCATCCTCCCAAAATTATTTAAGGAGAGAAAATAGAGAAACCCACATCATGGTTGGAAGGAAATTGTCCTTCTTCAAATTACATTGCTCGTTCCAAAATCGCATCAAGTGCCCTGCACTTTTGAAAAACTACAAGTCTACTTCAAAAATCCTTGAGCTTTCTTCTATGTCGGAGAAAATAATTTTAAGAAACTCTTGGTTCCTAACTCCAATTCGATTTGACCTTGGGAATTCCATTTATTTTGGATCAACCCAATCAAAGCTTTCAGAAAGCTATGCTCCAATAAATTAGTATTTGATAATCTGATCTTATATATATTGGATTTATTTTTTTGTCTTACTAGATTTGACCTCATATTTTGGATCATGTACTACCTTTAGTAGAGTATACCCTATCTTTATAGTTTACTATGATGCGTTGAACAGAGGGTTTTGTGCGAAACCAAAAAAGCCACTTCTTCTAATTTCTTTACAAAATGATGACAAAGATGAAGAGACCAATGAGCCTCAAATTTATAGATTGAAACCAAAAATCCAACAACCATTTCATAATATTACAAAACACCATAATTATTATAATAATTAATCACTTTATAAGGAATTATATTAAAAATAATAATTTGTAATTAAAAAATGTAGAATTACCTTTCATATATAATAAACTATATTATTAATGCATATAGAATATGTATGTATATAAGCTTATATTATTTAAATGCATATAGCATTTTAACAACATTGCAAAATGAAAACCATTAATTTAAACACAGAAAAACTTTGGACAAATTTAAACCCAAAATTATTACGACGTGTGATGAGATAAAAAAAAATTAATTAAGATTAAATTTAAAGACATATCATCTGGTTTGATATGTCGCATGTAATATAGCCAATTTACAAGAAATAAGCGTATCATCATGAACTAAAAACCTTTATGAGTTCACCAAATTCAATAATAAACATAATACATTACAAATATAATCAATATAAAAATAACATAAATTTATTCCTGATTTTATAATAGAAAAGTGTCCAACTAATTTGTTATATGGTACACTTTATATGAACAATATTCATTTAAAAAGTTGATCGATACACTGTTGGTATGAGTGTATTTTATAATGGTAGTGATTAAATTTGATTTTAGGAATTTGAGTAAAAAAATAATATATATATATATATATATATATATATATATATAGTACATTATTAAAATAATGTATGAAATCGTTATATATAAATAATCAAGGTACATCATTAAAATAATGTATGAAATCGTTATATATAAATAATCAAGGTACATCGACATAATGTATGAGACCATTTTATTGGTTACCCAAGAAATCTTTTTGAACAATAATTTTTCTTTATATCTATTTGGACTTGAAAGAGACATCATAACAAGATACACAAATTTTTAACCACTAATTCCATATTATAGTATTATAAAATGACATTTATGAAGATGTATTATTATTTTTAATCTGAAATTTCAATACTAATTCTCCTCGTTACATTTAAAATTATCATTATACAAAATAATATAAATTATCATATTATAAAATAATATAAACTAGAATCATTAAATTTAATTTCAAAAACATAAAAGACACCCTAAACCAATGCATATCCATGTCTTTCGTATTGATTTTGGTATTTCTTAAATTAAATTTCAACCATTCTGTTTTCCTTAAGTTAAAATAAAATAATATATATAATATTCATTATGAAACAATTTTATTACACATTCTGGAAATACAACTTATCCAAAAACATATGTTCACCTTTCTTTTTATCAGAAAGAACAAAGTTGCATGTGATATGACACAAGTTTTAAGTTGTAAGTTAGAATTAAATACATGTTATATAGAGATAATTTAATTATTAATGGATTTATAAAGTAATTTGAAAGCTTGACGTGTAACCTTTCTCTAATAATTAAATATATAATAACAAATTTAATATAAACTAAATAGTTAATAAAGTAATTGTTTAATATTTAAGAATTTAAAGATATTTAAATTTGTATTGATTATTTTATAAAATAAAAATAGATAAATGTTCGTTTTTTTATTAATTAAAGAAGATATAATATTGTTTTTTTTTCTCTTTGATATTGATATTTAGAATTATATTAAAATATAATTATACTATATAAAAAGTAGTAGTTAGTAGTGGCAACTTAATATGAATTGCTGATAAAGTGTGAGATAATAAATTAAAGCTTTTATAAGAAAATATAAATTAAAGTGAAAATGTTGTGCTAAAATATTTCTTTATGGTGAGCACCCTACATCATTGGTTGTAATGAATCTTTATAACTTTATTTTTCTGGTAGAGTTTGGTTCAAATTGATATGGACTCTTGAGAAACTTAGTTTCAACTCAATGAGATGTCAATTCCAAGAAACTTGTTTTGCACAACCAATTGTCTCCTACAAAGTCCATGAGAATTGAAAATGATTGATATAGAGTTTAATGCAATTATGTTGGTAAGACACAAGAATGTGAAACAAAACTTTTATTGTTATTGCTTAAATGGAGTCTCTTTCTTTTAATAACATTTTTTTACTATTAATTTAGCAATTACATTATAACGAGTATAGTAAAAGTAAAAGTAAAAATAAAATATTAAAATAAATAAATGTATCATTAATCATTTTCAAAAAAAAAAAATATTATATTTTGTCTATGATTTGTGATTTAGTACTAAATCAATTGAATTTGACAATGGCTCTGAATAAAACCAATAGCTTTCAACAAAATCTAAACATTAACTTTTTGCATTATCATTGAGACCAATCCTCTATATTTGATTCAAGGAAATAAAACAGAATAACTTTAACAAACCAATTGAAATAGATGAGAAATTGAAGAGTTTCAATCCTTTCATGTGAGAGACCAATAGATATTAATCACATACACACAAGAAAGGAATTAAAGAAATAACTTTTAGACTCCAAGAAGATTAATTTCTTGATTTTTTTTAATTCAATTTCTTGTTATATGATCAATTTCTTGAATTTTTTATATAGTCGGAAAAATTATAAAAACTATGGTTAAATAAAAACAAACTCAACAAAGTTAGTAGCTATACATTGATAAAATTTTCTTAATAAAATTAGGAAAAAAATACTCACAAGATTCTAAAAACAAATAACTAATTACCA
>APFE030655023.1:75232-91126 GCA_000404065.3 Pinus taeda
AATAAATTCTAATATTAAATCATAGATAAATAGAAAAACAAATTAATACCATAAATATAATTAAAAAATTTATTTTCCTCAAAATTCGTCACTTATTTCTACAAATAAATTTAAATAATACCATGCCTAGAACTCTAACACCTATTTTTAACTTCAATATCCAAATCCACATCTTTGTTTTCTAAGCCCATGGTCCAAAAATTACAGTTGGCAAAGTGCATTAACATCGTTGGTATGAACTTCTAATATACTTCAAATCTGAACACTTAAACCTAGAAATACAGTTGTTAGGTGTTCCACTTGAGACAATAAAAGGTAGGGATCATAAATATCCCACCTCGTGTAATAAATAGGTAGAGCGTAACCTCTATAAATAAGTAAATTCTACTAAGTTACCATGTCTCCAAACAAGATTTTAGAAAATCCATGATTAAAACAATTTCTAATTTTCCCTCTAAAAGCGTTCATTGAGACATGAAAATAAACTCATGTTCGTCCAACTAAAAAATATAAAAATGGATATTAATATTAATCACTATGAATATTATGTTAACTCTTTGTATTCGGTTCTCACGGAAATCGTCTCCCGAGATTCTTTTTCTGTTGAGAGCTCTTGAAATCATCCATAATTTTTTTTACAATTCTTTACCATGTTCATAGGGCTATTGGAACATTCCCTATGATCAACTGAAGTTGTAGAACATTTGACATGTAGCGACCGATCGTTTGATGGAAGCTTGGCTATAAATACTTTGGTTTGGTCCTCAAACTCATCACTCAATTCCCTTCATTCTTACACCATCAAAAGAGAGTGAGTAGAGCTTTGGAAGTGCCAAAACGGGACAGAGAAACAGTGAGAGAGTGTGAGCAAGTATCAATGGCCGGAGGTACGATTTCGTGGGCATTAAAGTTTTTCGATTCTTTTTAAGTGTTTATTCTGCATTATAGAATCGTTATTATGATTTCATTTGGTATCATGATTTCATTTGGTATCAGAGCACGTTTTATCTCTACCTTGGGGTTTAGAGACATGCTCTGTTCATGTAGAAATTGTTTTCAGAGGTTTTATACATGCGGCCCGGGTGGCCCAACCCTCTTTCTTTCCCTTCCATTTTCCTACCGGTAATGTTGAGGAACGGAGAAGTCTGATGGCTTTCTGTGTGTAGTTTATGCCATTGCTATAGAAAACCAAAGCCATGAGAGAAACCAGAAGAGGAAGTTCTGTAAAACCTCCAGAGATGTTCAATAACCCAAAGCAAGTGCTAACTGAATTATGAGAAATAACACCAGCGTTTGCCAACAATAGTGAGAGTATTATATTGGCTATCCACATGCTTTTCCAGTGGGAAACTAAGATCCAGCCATCCATAAGCTCATGTTCACCATTGTATTCCACTTTCCCAAACAAGAGAAGAAAGCCCCACATATCAGATTATGATGGCACACATTGAGCCATCGGTTTGGCTCAATGCCATATTTTTGAGAATTTTCTGAATTAAGACATTTATTTGGAAATATTCCTAATTTCTGCTTTAATTAATACATGATATTTTGGATGAGTGCAAGAGGCCCATAATTGAATGTTATGCATGAGTATTATAGTTCTATTTATGTAATTTATAATTATTCTCACATCAAGTTAAATTTTATGAAAGAAATTATGTTTAGTGATCCATATAATTTTTTAATTGATTAGAGAATAGCCACAACATCCCTAATTAAATAATATTATATATTATAATTGATTAGGATCACATAATGAATATTTAGACATTAATTGTATTAACCTATATTTTAATATATAATTTTTATCCCACAGGAATTTTATTATATTTATAATTAATTAAGATAAAATATCAAATTATTCATAACTTACCCACAGGAATTATTAATTAATAGTTTTATCATAAAGTTTAATCTAAGATAGAATTTATAACAAATTATAATCATAATATATCCTTTAGAATTATGAATTAAGTGAATAATTTGATAAATTCTATCATAATGAATAATTAAATCTACTTGAATTAAAAATTTAGCCCACAAACAATTTTATGTCATTAGATTCAATTTTAAGCATGATTTACATTGGTAAGGCATGAAATTTTATTTTAGCCTCAGTTTTTACATAAGCATTTAATCTTTAATTTTATGCAGTTTTACAACCTGCAAATTTCTTTGATATTCATTGTGATATCCCTGAACTTAAGGGAGATAACGATAAGGTCTGGAAGGAGAGAGTTCTCCTTCATTTAGGGTGGATGGACATAGACTATGGTATTAGGAAAAATGAACCACCGGCACTCACTGATACTAGCACTGCACCGGACATCACGCTTTATGAATGATGGGAGCGATCTAATCGCCTAAGCATGATGTTCATTAAGACTAAAATTTCTGCTGGTATTCGTGGTTCCGTTGATTGGCATGAAAAGGTTTGAGACTTGCTGAAAGCCATTGATCATCAATTCATCACTTCAGACAAGGCATTAGAAAACCCTAATCGTGAAGTTCTCATCTCTAAGGCTCACCAGTGTGAAAGGTGTGCGCGAGCACATAATGCAAATGAGAGACATTGTGGCTCAATTGAATAAAGTCGAAGTTGAAATATCAGAGTCCTTCCTCGTGCACTACATCCTAAACACCCTTCCGCATTATACGGACCCTTCAAAATCTCATACAATACACATAAGGATAAATGGTCAATTAATGAACTGATGACCATGTGTGTTCAAGAGGAAGGGAGACTGGTGATGGAACTGGGAGAAAGTGCAATGTTGGCAATGCGTGGAAAGGGAAAATCTCAAGCCAATCAGAAAGGGAAAGGTAAAGTACCTCCCTAAGCTGATATCAAGAAGGATTCCAAGTGTTTCTTCTGTAAAATGAAGGGACACATGAAGAAGAAATGCGCCAAATTTCAGAAATGGCTTGCAGACAAAGCTAATCTAATCTCGCTTGTTTATTATGAATTTAATATGGTTAATGTCAATATTAACACTTGGTGGATTGATTATGGATCAACAATTCACATTTCAAATTCCTTGTCGGGTTTGCAAAACCTAAGGAAGCTAGTGAGAAGTAAGCAAAGCATCTTATTAGGAAACAATATGGGCTCGCATGTGGAAGCTATAGGAACATGCTATTTAACTTTAAGTAGTGGGTTTGTTTTAGAATTAGAAAAGACCTTTTATGTTCCATGCTTTTCTAGAAGCTTGATTTCAGTTTCAAGGCTTGTACCTTTCGGATATTCCTTTAACTTTTCAGACACATCTTTCAGTTTATTTTATAAATTTGATTGTGTTGGGAATGGTATTTTGTTTGATAGTCTTTACTGCATTGATTTACAAAACAATGTCACTTATGATTCAATGCATGTTCACATTGGCACTAAAGATGTGTTATTAATGAGGATTCCTTAAATTATTGCATCGGAGATTAAGTCATGTCTCCATAGAAGTAATTAAAAGACTAGTAAATGAAGGGGTACTTAATACTCTAGATTTTACTAATTTTGAGACTTGTGTGGACTGCATAAAGGTGCCAATAGGAGTTCGGACATATTAGAGATCATACATACTGGTATATATAGTCCAAACATGGACTCACATGGTCAGAGATACTTCATCTCTTTTATAGATGATTACTCATGATATATGTATCTCTACATGCTTCATAACAAGAGCAGAGAATTAGATGCCTTTAAGATCTTTAAGGTTGAAGTAGAAAAAAATGCGGCAAGCAATTTAAGATCATGAGATCAGATAAAGGTGGAGAATATTATGGTAGATACACAGAGGATGGAAAAGCACCTGGGCCATTTGCAAAATTTCTTCAAGAGCATGGGATTGTTGCCAAATACACCATGCCTGGTTCACCTCACTAGAATGGTGTAGCAGAAAGAAGAAACCGAACATTATTGGACATGGTGCGGAGTATGCTTAGCAAATCCAATCTTCCTAAATCCTTTTGGGCTGAAGCACTTAAGACGACAGTGTATATATTAAATCGATTTGCAACCAAAGATGTTCCTAAAACGTCATTTGAATTATGGAAAGGTTGGAAACCAAGTTTGCGACATATGCGCATTTGGGGATGCCCATCTGAAGTGAGAATTTATAATCCACAAGAGAAGAAGTTGGACCCAAAGACCATTAGTGGGTATTTCATTGGATATGTTGAAAGTTCTAAAGGTTACATATTTTATTGTCCATATCACAACACTAGGATTGTGGAATCAAGAAATGAAAAGTTTATTGAAAATGACTTGATCAGTGGGAGAAATCAAACTAGGAGAAGGATCATTCATAATCTCAACCTTCCACATCAAGTGATAGATTGGTTATTGTTCACAAAACCCCTCAAGTACAAACTGGTGTTGAACAACCAATTGTTGAAGTTCCATAAGCTGTTGATGACATTCCAATAGATCAGGTAGTTCAAGAATTGCCAATAACTTTTGAACAATGAGTTGAACCACATACTTCTTAGGAAGATGATGGAACAACATTAATAAGATCTATTAGACCAAATAGATCAGCAATTCCTGATGATTATTTTGTGTATCTCCAAGAATCTGACTACAACATTGGAGACGAAAATGATCCCGAGTCCTTTTCACAAGCCATGACTTGCAAAGAATCAGAATTATGGTACGATGCCATGGAAGAAGAGATGAATTCTATAAAGAGTAACGGAGTCTGGGATCTTGTTGAGTTGCCTAATGGTGCAAAATCCATTGGATGTAAATGGGTTTTAAGATAAAGAAAGAATCATTGGGAAACATTCAGAGATACAAAGCAAGACTCATTGCTAAGGGATTCACTCAGAAAGAAGGAATCACCTATGCAAAGACTTTCTCTCCTGTATCTAAGAAAGACTCCTTGCGCGTTATTTTGGCATTACTAGCCCATTTTGACTTGAAGTTGCAACAAATGGATGTGAAAATGGCACTTCTCAATGGAGATCTAGAGGAGGAGGTTTCCATGAAACAACCTGAAGGATTACCCCCTAGTGATGGTGAGAAATTGGTTTGTAAGCTCAAGAAATCCTTATATGGTTTAAAACAAGCATCTCGCCAATGGTATTTGAAATTCCATAATGTAATTTATTCATTCGGTTTTGTAGAAAACATTATGGATCGATGTATATACCAGAAATTCAGTGGGAGTAAAATCTGTTTTCTTGTTTATATGTGGATGACATTTTGCTAGCAACCAATGATAAGGGTTTCTTGCATGAGGTGAAACAATTCCTCTCTAAAATTTTCGATATGAAGGATATGGGTGAGGCATCTTATGTCATTGTCATTAAGATCCATAGAGAAGATTTCGCGGTATCTTGGGTTTGTCTCACGAAACCTATATTAATAAAGTTTTAGAGAGATTTCAGATGAAGGATTGTTCACCAAGTGTAGCTCACATTGTGAAGGGTGATAGGTTCAGTTTGAACCAATGCCCGAAGAACGACTTTCAAAGGGAACAAATGAAGAACATTCCATATGCTTCTACTATCGGAAGACTAATGTATGCCAAGGTATGCACAAGACCTGATATTGCATTTGTTGTGGAAGTGTTGGGATGATATTAGAGTGATCTAGGTTTAGACCACTGGAGAGTTGCAAAGAAAGTAATGAGGTACCTTCAAGGAAACAAAGACTACATGCTTATGTATAGACGGATGGACAAATTGGAAATAATTGGCTACTTAGATTCTGACTTTACTAGATGTGTTGATTCACGCAAATCAACATCAGGATACATCTTTATGATGGCGAGTGGAGTTGTATCATGGAGGAGTGCCAAGCAGACCTTGACTGCCACTTCCACTATGGAAGGCGAGTTCGTCTCCTTTTTTTAGGCTACTTTGCATTGTGTATGGCTTAAGAGTTTAATTTATGGGCTTAGAATTATGGATTCTATCTCCAAGCCATTGAGAATGTATTGCGATAATTCAACTTCTGTTTTTATGGCTAAAAACAACAAAAGTGGGAGTCAAAGTACATAGTAAATTTTCTGAGTCACCACGTTACAACTCTGAATATGCATGATTATTATTCATTTCTTGCGTTAATTTAGTTAGCATGAGGATGTTGGCAGGGTTTTTGACAATGATGAGAAGGCCACCCACACGCGTACGCTTTAAAAAGGTGTCCCGGATGCCCACCTTGGCTCCCTCTGGGTAAAGCAAATCGATTTGCATCGTCGAAGGAGTCGTATTGTGAATTTCCAAGCTGGCAGCAAGCCCGTTATCCTGCACTACCATGGTCAAGACCGCATTTATATTATTTATCTTGAAGGCGTCTGTGCAGAGAGTTTCGTAGAGCACCCGGCCACGCTGGACTCTCTCAATCTCCAACTCGTTTAAGGATATAGGGTGTAGTCCTCCCAGCGAAGACGAAGAAATTGTGCCACTTTTGCCAATTGCGTCTATCCTTGACGATGATGGTTGAGTAGTGACTGCTCCGTTTCTGCCAATTGGACCAATGGAGGTCGAGGGTGTTGGAGTAGTACTTTCTCTGCTTCTGCCAATTGGGGCTACGGAGGACCAGGGTGTTTGGGTACTGCGCCCTCCGCTTTCGTCCATTGCGCTTATCATGGACCAGGATGTTGCAGTACTGTCTACTCCGATCTCGCCAAATGGGTCTATAGAGGACCATGGTGTTTGAGTAATGCCAACTCCAATTCGGCCGATTGGGTCTATGGAAGACCCGGGTATTTGAATAGTGCCTCCTCCGGTTCCGCCAAATGGGTCTATGGAGGACCAGGGTGTTTGAACAGTGCCTACTCCGCTTCCGCCAAAAGGGTCTATGGAGGACCAGGGTGTTTGAACAGTGCCTGCTCCGCTTCCGCCAAATGGATCTATGGAGGACCAGGGTGTTTGAACAGTGCCTGTTGCGCTTCCGCCAGATGGGTCTACGGGGATCCCGAATGTTTGAATAGTGCCTGCTACGCTTCTTCCAGATGGGTCTTTGGAGCACCCGGGTGTTTGAATTGTGGCTGCTCGTAGCTTCTCAACTGCTTGACGGAGTACATAGTGAATTTGGAGAAGGGCTCGTTCGTCGAAGCTCTGAGAGGCGTCTGGTTTCTTGTATTGTACTTTCTTCTTCATTTCTTTATCACCTTCGATTTTATTCTGCCGCTCACGTAATGAAGCTCGCCACAACCTCTCTTTTCTCTGGTCCCGGTAAAGAATTTCCCAAGTTTTCACAAGTCTGGTTTAAAGGAAAACATAAATCTAGCACAACCACATTTACCTAGACCTTGACCTTTCACATGTGTGGTAATTCCAAACTTGAAGCGAAAAAGACGTGTTTTACGGGTCGGAAATTGGAATTTGAAATGCAGGGTGCCTGCTCGTGCCACGTGTCTGTATAACAAATTTCATATTTCCAATATATTATTTAATTATATGATAAGTTGTACCTGTGGACTTTAGTCACAATTGTGAATGAGTAACCTACAACACTTACAATTTATTTAATTAATTAATTATGGACTTTATATCTTTAATTAATTTATTAAATTTGTATTTTTAAGTGATGTTTAATTACAATTTTTGGTAAAAATATATTTTAACTCGAAAAAGGAATTTTCATCAAAGGAAATTGAATTGAATTAGATAAATATAAATAATGTTGTTATATATATTTGTAATTTATCTTATTATGATTTATTAGTCCCTGCCCTCCGGGCTGGCAGGGACTATAGTAATCGATCGACAAGGCTAGCATTAGTCTGGCACGATAACCCATCAACATTATGTAACTTAAAACAAAGTTAGCTGATATGACACAAAAACCAACACGGGATTTTATATTTTCTTATTCCTTTGACCAATGAGCGGGTTTTCCATCTTATTTGGCCTCAAAACGAGGCATACGGGCAGTTATAAGGGCTCAAAAGTTAGGACAAGTGAACATTTGACAGTTTCGTTTCATGAACTCATGAACTAATGCTATGTTTGCATTAGCATTAAACTCGTAACATTTACTGTTAACCAAAAGCATTAAACTCGTAACATTTACTGTTAACCAAAACTTATGTACTTATGGTTTAACATAAGTATGGCAGCCCTGCCGTGTCATCGCAGCTGTTGGCAGCTGTTCTTCATGAAGTTCTACGTGTCTGCCAAGAGTTATTTTCTTGGCACCGCCTTGTTCAAGCTCCACTGTCATATATAGCTAAATCAGGCTTAATCGTCGTAATACTTACAATTCCTGGGACTTCATGTTTTCCAGCGGCAAAAGGGAATTATCATCTGCCGTACCGTCTGTCATTCTGGAATCAGCTTCAATGGCAACGGATTCAGGTACTCTAGCACCGCTGTCATAAATACAAGCACCTTATAAATTTAGAGGATGTCATGGGCATTTGAGGATGTGTAAGGTAAGGTTTTTGTTTATTTTTTTTTAATACAGAGAGAAAATTTAGATGACTATACTGAGTTTGCACAAGAATAGACTAAACTAATTACAAAAGCAATGGCCTTTTTGCAGAATAAAAGGAGGATTAAGTTCATGAATTATTACCTGAACAAAGCGCTGAGAAAGTTCTTGCAGAAAGCGGTAAATGTGATGATTGGCCTGTTCTTCCTGCGGCAAATGAAAAAGTAAGATAAAAACTATTTTCATAAAATTTTAGCAGTCTGGTAGAATATGCATATTCATTCTCCAATGTCAAACCAAACTATATGGGCGTCTGCTACAATTTCATCTTGGATGGACTCGGGGTTTGGGTGGGCTCTGTATAAATGCATGGAGGATTCATCTTAGTGTTGAGTACTTGAACCTCCACAACTTCGATAACATCCTGCCTCCCTTCTGCTATAAGCACATTGCCAAGGCGAGGGAGGGAATGCATGAAATCTCGGAGAAGAGGGATGCTCTACAGTTATAAGAAGTAGGAACCCATGGGTGATAGGTGCAAGAATGAACCAGGTAGAAGAAAAGCCAAAGTTGTGGGGAGAGAAATATAGAAAAACACAGGAAGAACAGTGGATTGAGAGGGAGCCAAAAAAAAAAAAATAAGCCCAGAAAGACTCAAGCGGAACTAGCTTGAAATGGAGCCTGAAAAGCATGTGCCCACGAAGAAAAGTGGAAACAATACTAATGATACGAGGATGTGTCAAAGATATGCCCCAAGACCAAACCAAACAATGAGGAGGTACTGTAACAATTATGTTTAATTTAAGTCACAGAGTTTGACAAAAGTATGTGCTCTCTTCTTTCATCAACGCCATATTCTGCTTTAAACCGTTGGTGTCATCTGCGAATTAAATCAAGATCATTTTCACATTTAAACTCTCCCTACCATCTTCCACAACCTTCAGCGTACTTCAAAAACATTAAGTAGATGGTAATCAATGGCTTATGCAAGGTCTTTATCCTTGTAATCTAGAGATATCTTAGAGTATGACAGTAGACATACCAGTCCAGCCATGGAAACTGTGGAAGCAACCCGATCAGATCCCCCAACAGTTTGTGCCCCAGGTGTGCTTACAGATGCCATTTGAGTTACTACTGACACCTGCAGAACCAAATCTCAATTTAGCCACATTTGGAGTAAAGCTTGAAAGCCAAACACATAATAAATGCACAACTCTTACCTTCGTATCAGAAGGAACTCCTGCTGCATCAAAGGTACGGTTCTCAAATGAGCGTAATAATCTATGGCCATCAGCATTGACTAAAATTTTGATGCCATTATCACTGGTTGAAACTGCCAATAAGGACCCTTCTTTGTTGAAGCGGAGACAAGGAGTACTCTGAAAATAGGCAAAAAATCAAAGCTAAATTAACCTGAAAGTCTTTCTTTTGAGCTATGCAAGTAGTTCACATCAAAAAAAAAAATGTAAGCAACTATGTCAAACCATACAGCTAATCCACCGTCAGCATCAACAGTTGTCAGCAGGGTTGTGTTGTCCATGTCCCAAAACTTGATCAAATATTCATCTCCAGCAGCCAAAAAGTGGTTCTTAGTTGTATCAAACTGCACAATATCCATAGAGCGCTTACAAAATCCTTGATAAGTACGCTTTATAGCACCTTCACTCTCATTCCACATGAGAAGAGCCTGCATCAAAGTTGCCAATGTTTTTATACTCCATGTATTGTAGAGCTAATCAATAACCAACAGAAATAAAGCATAGCACAAAGCAAGAGCTGAAATGACATGATGAATCAACCTTGTCCCATCAGCATTCTCCCAGTCGTATTAAAAAAATCAGAATCACAAGAAAGAGCTCATAACTGAATGTTTTCTTTATAATGGGGGCATACAGAATACACGGGTGCTTCATGACCTTCAAAAGTATATTGCCTCACACCAGTAACAGCATCCCATACCTGTTGCACCAACCAGTTTTATCAACCCGCCACCACTACTGCAAATTGTTCAGCCTTTGGGCGCTCAGCTCCAAGTTCATTCGTCTGGTTTTTGGGCACGACTCAAATGATTTTATTCAGTTCAATCACCGTCCCTTACAACAAAACCCCTGCACAGCGCCGAATCAATTGAGCCTCTGCTCTGAGCTGTGCATTATGCAGATCCACCGACATTCAACTTGCCCAATATAAAAACACAAACACAAAACCAGACAACAGAGTCTCTGGGTTTTGCCCACCTGCAACAAAAAACGCCTGCCACACCAAAAACATAAAAACAATTACCCCTAATTCATCACATCAAGCTAACCAGACAAACAGTTATCGCCATTTCCTCTGCTTTGATGCAGCAAATACGCCAACCAAGTACCTCGTGTTGTCGGTGGAGATGGATAACCTGATTTTCATTTAACAACAACGGCTCTGCATGAGAAACCTGCGATCGAAAGGGCAAAGAATTTGCTCGGAATACTGGTATGAGCTGAAATTCTCTGTAGCTCTCTCAGTTTGCCCCGCGTTGCATTCTTTCCCTTGGCACCATGGAACCAGACTGCAGAAAAATGAAACAGAAGAGGCGGACTCAGATTTTGGTTCCTGCGTTTCAGGTTTAGCTATGGTGCATACGTGTACACATCGCTTGCATGCGATGCACGTGGTATCTCCTATCTTTACCTATGTTAAGTTGCTCTACTCCAGAGACATTATTCGGTATTTGTATAGATATTTTTGTAGTTTTAATAATAGAAAGTATGATTTTTTAAGTGGTGTCTCATGGTTTTCATCGAATTATGTTTTGACATTTTTGGGGTTGCTTGACAAGGTAGGTTGTGTTGGGAAATAATTAACTCTTGATGTAGCCATAGTCTCCTAAAACGGGCACGGGATAAAATAATCAAACGGTGTGTCCCACGGCGTCACCTTCTACGTTTGAATATTTATGTGTCTGCAGGTGATAGCCTCTCTTATCTTTTTGACAAACAAAGTCTCCTTCAACTCTATTATCATTTCCGTGGTCAAACTGCTTAATACTGCAACCCTGTCTATCTCCAGAACACTGATCAGAAGCTCGATGCTAAACCGTCTAATACTCGGAACCTCGCTCGATTCTTCGAACACACGATCGAAATCAGATCTGGTTATGAACTTGAAGATCTGCGCAGCAAGTCCTATTGCTGCTTCCTGATGCTCGCCTCCTTGCTCCATCACAAACTTCAAAACCTGGCATAAAATATCCCAAGAAATTAATCGATTGGATCAAATTGTTGTGAGATCGAACTGCAAGAGTTCACAAAGCTATAATTTTAAAACGAAATTCTATTAATTGAATAAACTCCACCTGCGCCGCCGTTGCATTGATTTCCTCAATTCCACATAATCTGCCTCTGCATATGCGCACAAATTCCGAAGAATTCTTGCTACATGAAAACCCTGAACTGGGTCGTCTAGCACAGAGATCAGTCTGGTGATCAAATTTGGTTGATCGCGCAGCTTAATGCTCATCATTCTTTGGCAGTTTTGTTTGTTCTCGAGTGAAAGCAGAGCCAGGGCTTCTCCTGCCTTGGTCACTAGCTCCTTCGTTTCATCCTCGCCCGATCCACTTATTATATTATTATTAATCCTCTGCATGTAAAACACAGAGAGAAGACTACTGAAAACTCCCCCAGTGCTGCTGATGATCTCTCGGCCGTCATCTTCTAGAGCAAGACTCGTCAATATGTCGATGGCCAGAATTTGCAGACGATGCGTTGTAATTTCTCTGAAATGAATAACGTCTCTTAGATTGCTTATGGCGAAAACTATCTCCGAGATCCCTTTCCTCAAGGCCTTCCCTGTCGAGCCTGTACTGCTTGCCAGAACTATTTTCGGAACTTTTTTACATGCTGTTGACAGGGCAGGGACTAGCTGCCCCGCAGCCCTCCTTGTTAAAAATATTTAGAGTAAGTACTCCTTAAATAATAAATTTGATTTTATAGCCTTGCGTCATATTGGTAATTTCTCTAGCAAAAGCTTGGCGCTGTAAGTGGGAATTTGTGCCCTCGAATTTGGTTTCTCAATTTGATATCGAATTAAGAGGCCAATTCATCAAAGTATGAGGTAAGTTGTCGATTTATTTGCCTGAGCGGATTCAATGCTTCTTGTTTACCTTGACTTAGTTGTTCCAATCCATCTATATTTGAAGGAAATTTAAAATCTCTTTCAATTTTAAAGTTCATTGCTTACATTTTATTATGAAATATTGTTTTATTAATTTTTTTAAAGGTTGCATTTTATTACGAAATATTGTTTTCTTATTTTTTTAGAGTTTTATTTTATACTACAAGGATTTATACTTTTGATTGAACATGTTAGGTTGGACATTTTCAATGAAGAATTATTATTTACTCTAACAATATGTTTAGTAGTCACGTACATATGATTTATTGCATCTCTTTATTTATCATAGTGATTTTAGGGATTTCTAAAATTTTGGGTATATTTTTTATTAGTTTCCAATAATGATAATGCAGTTACAATGTTTTTAGACATTTATGTCTATGAGGCCACCCTTTTTTCCTTGATCTAGAGGTTGACTTCGCATTATTTTGGTCGATTGTGTTGGTATAAAGAATTATTGAGAGAGGTTGAATCAGTAACAGTGGTAATAAGATTCTTAAATCATTTTCTTGAATATGTTATAAGTCCCTTTCTATTTTCAGTTACTTATAAGAGCTTTTATGCATAAGGAATGTAAGAAACATATATAAGCATTCATATGTTCATACAACCAATCACTTGGGCAACATACACATTTTGACACCGGTGTTTCCATGTGGAAACCCAGAGACAAAAAAACCACCAATATGTTGTTTGTTTATGATGTAATTTAGGCACCTACTTAATTACATAAGATTGTTTGTGAACATGAACTCACAAGAGGTAATGACCCCCTTTGGTTAGCAAGAACCAACTTGCCAAGAGGCACCAACATCTTCTGAATGTAGGCACCAACCTGTTCTTGCCACTATTCTACTATTTTATATCATTTCAAACTAAAAACAGAGGAATATACATTTACAAATAAAATACCAATATGGTTGGCTGTAGACTTAACTTCCACTCTCAGTCCACTACTGTTCCACAAAGTCCCTTTTCTCTCATGCAATTGCTCTTTGCTCGCTGCTCACAGCAACATATCCTCAACAATCTGTGTAATGTTCCTAATGGAAGTTTTACAATGATAACAAACACGTGCAAATACCATATCACAAAAATTTTCAGAAACAAATACACATGAACTAGAAATTTCTGCAAATCCCGAAACTGGCCATGTTTTTATTAATAATATCAACTTCTGGTACAAAGAGTTGGATAAAGTGCACCCGAATTGGCACAAGGCATGCTACAAGCACCTCTTGATGAGTACAAGAAATCCCAATGACTATAATAACCAGTTCCTCCAGAAAACTATGTTGTTGCTCTAAAACTTCAGTGCTTCTTGGCTTCGCCCCCTTATATGCCCACTCTAGAGTCCCAAAAAAATTCTAGAAATTTGGGATTGTGATCCTTGCCCAAAACCCACAAAAACCCTGAAAGGGTTTCCGTTGGTTCCAACCTTCAAAAATTGACTGTTCACAGCTTGGCCCTCCTCCAAATACGAATTTTGTTGTGTTGACTGATCTTGTCAATCTCTGCACTCCCAACTCTAAAAATCCTCCCCAAATGGCCCTCCAAATGATCTCCCAGCTCCCCAACTGCAAAAATCCTGAGATAATGTTGCCCCAACAAATCTCACTCCAATCACTGCACAGTCCCTATGCTACTGCTACTCTCCCTATTGCTGGAACTCAGCCTCTTTTCTGTTGTTCTCCTACTGTTGTAACTTAGCCCTCATGTTTCTACTTTCCATCTGCTGTAACTCGGCCCTCTTGATGCTCCTTTCCCTCTGGTTGTAACTGGGCCTCCTTGTTGTTATTTCTGTTATTGTTGTAACTCAACTTATTGTTGTTGTATCTCAACTCACTACTGTTGGTACGAAATGGAATGAAACAGAACTAACTCCTAGGGATGGAAGTCGAGGTCCACTAAAGCAAGGTTTGAGATCTCCGCTTAGAGACACTCATGTGCTAAACAACAGAATATTGGGTCAGCTGACCAGCTAAGGCAAATTCTATTTCCAAATAGACAAAAGACCCCTATTGCTCCCTCATTCCTTAATTTTATAATTGTTGGCCATGCATCCTTATGGGTCCATCCACCAATTCAATTTTCTTCAAGGAATCCAAATTCCTTCTTCCCCAAGTGTGTACTTCATGTGGCCCCCATATTCCACAACCAATTTAATTTTCTTTATCTCTAATGTTGATGGCCTCCATTTTTCCTAATAATTAAGTGGGGACTCCCTCAACCCACTTTTCCTAAGTCTTCATGGTGGACATTACAATCCTCCCCACAAAAAATTGCTTGTTGTCAAGCAATGCCTAAACAAGCACCCTCTCGATCAGTTGACCCAACCAGTCACTGCACATAATACCGGGGTCCCAAATGGACCATTAGGTCACCCTGAATATGTGCACCATCATGTCATAAATGAATCCCTCGATAACAGGTTCCCATTCTAATCTGAAAAAGATGCCACCATGTCGAAATTATACTACTATGATTATCACTGACTACCCATAGCATCCATGTCGTATCCCCATGAAGCCAAAGCCTACCCATCCAAAGCTAACCCTGAACCTGTGTAATAACATGGAAAGCCTGCCTTGCCATACGATGAAGGCCTCCCAAAACCCCCATGTGTCGACCCAATAGTTAACTAGATCACTCTCCACAATGACTCCGCTAATCATGAGACAGAGTGATCTATCAACCAACTAAAACCCTAGATACCATAGTCGTACATGTTGTTGCATAGCTTTAACAACTACTAGAATCCATCTGTGCCTTGTCTATAGCCCTTGCATGCAATCAATTTAGAGGCTCAAAATATCATGAACTAACCCAATGTGTGCTAAATGACCTTGTGCATGCCACTGCGTAGTACTGATGACCATTGGAATCCACATGCACCAAATAGCTACACCCTAATTGCAGCTAATAGACAAATGTTTGATGATCGTGACCATCTCAGTGTATGCATATTTCCTTTGGTCCATCCAATCATTATGACCAAGTATGCCATAAGCATCCTCGATGAAGTTGCAATACAGTGTCAGAAGCTCTGATACCCATTGGAAAACTGCCTCAGCTATACAAGGTATCCCCTACTCATGCATGGTCCTGAAATGCCTTGAGAAAAGAGTGACACATGTCTCCCTTGTGACTAGTTCCCCAAACATAGGCTCGATGATGAACGATATGACACCCTTGTACATGATCACCTCTGTTAAACACACATGGAGAGCGAGAACAAATGTGAAAGATAAATCATGCAGTACATTTTTTATTCACAAATGATGTATATTTATGGTACATTATGTGACCGTTGGGATTCACATCCCAAGGTCTCTTGGACTGCTTTGTCCATTCGGCTT
>APFE030655023.1:98025-112643 GCA_000404065.3 Pinus taeda
TTTTTAGGGTTTAGGATCCCTGAAAATAGCACGTGGGACAGAGCCTTTATCTCTTCATCCATGACACATTTTACGAAACTGAAGGAGGTTTTTGTAGCTTGTGTTGTCCAGAACAAAAACCTCTCCTGGTTTTTTAAAACATGTCTCCAGCTGTCCAGAAACTGTCCTTGAAAACACGTGGCAAACAGGAAAAATCCGTTTTCTGAAAGACTGCACCTACAGCAGTTTTGTAGCACAACTTTGGTCACCCGTTTCTCCCAGCTCAAAATGAATTTGAGGAAACTGAAGGAGGATTTTTTGAATTAGTCAATTCTGAACAAAAACCTCTCCTGGTTTTTTTAAAACATTTCTCCAACCGCCCAAAATAAGTCTTTGAAAAACCGTTGTCAAACAGGAGATGGAAAACTGCACCTACAGCAGATTTTTAGCGCAAGTTCAACCATAAATTCCTCCCACCTCAGAATGAATTTGAAGAAACTGAAAGAGGTTTTTGTAGTGTAGCATGTTATGAAGAAAAACCTCTTTAAGTTTGCAAAATAGAGTTCTCAGCTGCTCAGGAAAGCTTCTGTAAGTTGACTAGTAAAAACAATTTTCCTCTGCTAAAACAGGCTGCTACAGGGGTTTCGTAGCGCGCTGCGAAAACACTTAGTTCAGTGATTTCATAGCTACTTTCAAAATTTCTCCAACATGATATGAGATATGACTTATAAACACCTGGTAAGACTTCTAAAACATGGAATGAGGCTGTCAAACCTTATTTGGCAATATAGTTAAGCTGTCTCCTTGCCTTACAGTGCCTGACTCTGTTTATTGGGATCTTGTCTTTGATGTTAGTACCATAAAAGCATAATGTGCAGCTACAGCAGTTTTGTAGTGCGCTACGAAACTGCTGTGTGATTTAAAAACACAGTTTCACGTCAAAAAATTCAACTCTCTTGCTCTTACCTTTTTCCTTTGAAATATTTTCAGTGATAACAGCTCTTATGAGCGGATGTGTTGTGATAGAGCCATCTTCCTTTGAGGAAGCAGTGCAGCAGCCAGTTTGGGTGAATGCCATGGTGGAGGAGTAAAACTTCATAGTTCGTAGTCGTGTTTGGGATGTGGTCCCGAGACCAGAGGATAAGTCCATGGTAAGTTCCCATTGGCTTTACAAGGTAAAGCAAGTTGCATATGGTAGTGTGGAGAAGCATAAGGCTAGATTTGTGGCCTGTGGATTTTTACAGGTAGAGGGGATTGACTATGATGAGACCTTTGCTCCTGTTGCAAGGTACTCATCGATCAAATCTGTATTGGCATTATCAACGCGAATGAGGCGGAAGCTACATCAAATGGATGTAAAGACAACCTTCCTTAATGGCACAATTGAGAAAGACATGTACATAGAGAAGCTTGAAGGTTTTGAAACCTTCAACCATGAGTTGCATGTGTGCTGTTTCAAGAGAAGGTTGTATGGGCTAAAGCAAGCATCTCATGCTTGGTACACCAGGATAGACAACTACTTCACTGGGTTGGGCTTCACGAAGAGTGAAGTGGGTGCGAACCTGTACCACATAATGGTGGAAGGTAAACTGTTAATCATTGTACTTTACGTTGATGATAGCATACTGACGGGGGATGTTCAACTGATCAAATATTGCAAGGAGGACCTTGCAAGAGAGTTTGAGATGAAGGACTTGGGGCTCATGCATTACTTTCTGGGCATGGAATTATAGCAGGGTGATGGGGATTTGTTTGTGTCTCAAGACAAGTATGCCAACCAGATACTTAAGAGGTTCCACATGGAGCGCTGCAAGCATATGGAGACTCCTCTAGCTGGTAACTAGAGGAAGGAGGATGCTACTTCAGGGGAGGTAGTGGAAGCTATTGTTTACAGGAAATTTTTGGGTTCACTCATTTACTTAGTGAACACGCGACCAGATTTATGCTATGCAGTTAACCAACTTAGTCAAGCGATGGTTAGGCCTACCAAGTTGTATTGAAAGGCGGAAAAGCGTGTATTGAGATACCTCAGGGGCACTACTCAGTGAGGAGTATGGTACAGACGAACATAGGGAGTGAAGCTTCAAGGCTTCACCGATGCAGATTGGGCAAGGAGTCCATCCGGTAGGAAGAGCACATAAGGAGGGATCTTCAGTATTGGGTCAACGACACTTTCTTGGTACAACAAGAAACATAGATCAGTGGCACTCAAATTCGCAGAGGCAGAGTACATGGCTGTGACTTAAGCAGCTTGTGAGGCCATCTGGATGAGGAAGATCTTGGTTGGTATATTTGGTCAACAAATGGATCCGATAGTGATTTATTGTGATAATCAAAGTTGTCTCAAACTCTTTGAAAATCTGGTTTTTCATGATAGGTCCAAGCACATTGATATCCGATATCATCATCTCATAGATTGTGTATTGAGGTGGATTATGCTGTTAGAGTACATTCCCACGAAAGAGCAAGATGTTGACATTTTGACAAAGGCATTATCAAGATGTAAATTCGAGTTTCACAGATACATGATCGGGGTAGTCGATAATCCCTTTCTTGTTGAGAGGGAGTGTTGAGAGATGACAACAAGAAATTCCAGTTTAATTTATCCTTAAATTAAACTGTGAATTAAAATAAAATTCTATTTTCATAGTAACTTGTAAATAGTTAATTAAGTTTAATTAACTAAATTAGCTCAGGAATTTCGATTTGGAAGTCTTCCTGTAGTCATGTATATGTTCTCCATAAATTTTAGAGGTCTAGGATGAATTTAAATTGAGTTGTAATTAGATTAACTCATTTTACTGAGTTATTGATCAGTAAATTAGTTATAAATGTTTGTGGAACTAATAGAGGACTAGTAGTCAGTTGGTGCACTAGTGCATCCAAAAGTGTTACTCCAGTTAATTGAAGATTCCCTCATGAGAAGCTCATGCATGTCAGTTCAGAGAAAGATCCAGTTGAGATTAGAGTGCAGGGACATTGTACTATTAGTTGTATGATTTACCGAGTTGTAAATATCATGCATGTAATCAGATAAGCACCTATGTTTGGATTGCGCAGTTTTGGAAGCATGAATTCTCTTTAAATACAGGTTATTCATCCTAGGAATTGCACAAGGAAATAGGGTCTTGGAAGACAGTGGAAATTGGCTAAGTATTGGCTAATAGAGGGTTTGTGAGGTAGAGAGTTGAGCATACTTGTGCGGAATTGTTCTTGTGTGAACAAAATTTATATCTTCACTATATTTATGATTTAATGCAATACAGATAGGCAGGATTTTGAGCAATGGATTTCCCCAAGAAAGCTTATTGTGTTATGTGCCATTTATTTGTTTTCATCGATATATTGGCTTCCGTTGGTTGAAAATAGAAGTAGATTCTTGTCCTGTGCTTTAATAAATTGCGTGAGCTGTGAATCTATAGGAAAATATACAATAGACACAATGATTAGCTCCAATTTTTTAAAACCATGCTAAAACATAAATTAATCGAATTTCTTGTACCATTGGTGGGATTCCTATTTCAGTCCTTATTCTTCATATTTACCTTTCAAACTTTAAATCCTTTTGGTTTCTCCATATAAATCTCCTCTTTCAATTCTCCATGAAGAAAGGTTGTATTTACATCTATCTATTCACATTCCAAATCTAAAGTAGTAATAAGACTAAGAATAACTCTTGTGGATGACATCTTAACAACAAGTGAATTTTTTTTAGTAAAGTGTTGTAGCGGCTACAACCACCCTGAAAATTTGCCTTAGCTTCATTTTGGAGCCTCCCCACCAACCTTTTACAACACCTTGTCTTGCTTCGTCAAGTACACAAGCTTCAGTTTTTTTTTGTAGAAAGACAACCTGTCAATCAAAGCTTGATGCATTCCACTCAAAGATTGTTCCTCCAGACTTGGTCCAGCTGCAGGCTGAGCAAATCCCTCAAGAAATTATGCAATTCTGGAGGGAAACCAGCCTTCCCTCCATAAATTGCGCAATTCTGTCTGGCAGCCTGCTGGGCTCCAAAATTGTGCAATTCTGCCAGTTAGGTTTCATCCAAAAAATTGCACAATTCTTCCCAGCAGGGCTGCTCAGCCTAGGAATTGCGCAATCCTGGGCAACAGTTATTTGCTCTGCCCTGAAATTGTGCAAATCTCCTGGGCAGCGAGCCAATCTCCTATCTAGAAATGTGCATTTTCTCCCAGCAGTTGTGAAGCCTCTTGCATGTGCAATTTGGTTGACTAATTCCACCCGGGACCAAGGAAACTTGAGTTGCATGCATTGCTTTTTTTTTCTCGGAATAGCAAAAGGAAACATGCAAAAAGCATCCCTTGATTTAGGGCGCTATTTTTAGCAGCTGAAAGTTACATGCAAAGTTCGTTTTAGAAGCTTCCCTCCAAGTGTCGTTTTTTCCTAGATTTGTGGCATGCACGTCACAAGCTCAAACTTATTTATTCGACGCATCAAAGTTCATTCTTTCACATCGATCTTGGAGCTCTAACATCCCACAGCCCATCCAGGACTCTTCAACACATCCGACTCAGCTATTCACAGGTAAGTGGTCTAAACTTGTTTTTTTTAGTTTTTTTGTGTTTTCACTTGTGTGAGTGTTGTTTGTTTGATTTCTTTGAACGATTGTTGTTGTTTACATGCATACTAGCTTGTACTAGCACCGTTTCAGTTTTTATTGCTATCTCACTGTTGTCGCATGCATGAAATTGTTTTGCACGAACAGTCCTCAATTCAACGACTCGCTTCACCCACATGCATGTTGTTCTATTTTTTGAATATTTCATTCAATGTTTTCATGCATGATCAATCACTTATGCTTTCACTTAGTATCGCCATGCATTCACTATCATATTTGCTTTCAGTTGCCCATCGGCGAGTCTGGCTAGCCTTGGCCCAGACTCTGCCTCACCAAGAAAACATTGCATAATCTGGAGAAGGAAGACTTTGTCTTTCTCTCTAGAAATGCGCCTTTTCTACCCAGGAGTTATCCTCTAGGCTTGCTTTGCACATTTATGAGGGACAATGACTGCTGGCCCAGAAAATTGAAAAATCCCGTCATTGCCAGCTAGAATTGTGCATTACGCAATCCCATCAGTCATCAGTCACACTAGATTGCGCATTGCGCAAATCCAGTAGCCAATTTTGCCTCCCAGACAACCTAGACTGCCTTTTCCGCAGTTCTAGGAGCAAGCCTCCGAGAAGAAATTGCGCAATATTTGCCTATCATTACCCAGGTATGTGTTATGTCATTCCCTGAATGTTTTTTGGTTTTCACTGACAAATTTCTTGCCATGCATGTCACTTTGTCTCCAAATATTTCAAGTGTTCATCAGCCTCTTAGTATTATAGGATCAATGGCTTCCAAGAGAGCAGGATCAAAGGACACTGACAGAAGTGCAACTGGAGTAGCAATTGAGCGAATGTCCTCAAGTCTACCGATCTATGAGAAAACCAAGTTGTTTCTAGATAAGGACATCAAGTTGAAATGGCAAGAGGTCAATGAAGCATTTGCAGGAACTTTTGGGGAAGAGCTCGAAGACCGCCAAGTGTATGTGAACATTCACATGTCCGACTTGTACCAGATTGCATCTAGATACCTCACATTCCCATATGCACACATGATACACTGGGTCATCTCGCACTCTGAGCCCGAGACAATGACCTTAAGCAGTGTTAGCGGGACGAATATTGCAACCTTCTGAGCACAAGATTATGATAAGATGTATTAGATGTCGAAGCTCGTGACTATCACGGAGAATCCCTTCAGCTTACCCAGTAGCAGTGCCAACTCCAGAGACATTTTGAAGAACAGGGCAAAGGAGCCGGCTAGATTTAGGATGACACCCAACCAGATCTACAAGATGAAGATACCGCGAAAGGTGTATCAATACTTGGTCATATTTACATGTTGATTGTATGGCCAAGAAAGAACGGAAACCTTCCCATAGAGTTGGGTGATCGTGCTCGACCAACTGGCCAGAGAAGGAAAACCATGTAACTGGTCATCATGTTGGCTCATTAGCAAAAGGAACAGGTAACCAAGGGTCGACGGTTGCCCAAAGGTATGCAAGTAGAGATTTACATGTCCTACTACATCTTTAGATGCAACCTATGCTCGATAGGAGTTCCCGAGCTTAAAGTGGGCATGGTCACCGTTGGAGACTGCTATGAACACTTGTTGTAAGTTGTTGTCTGAATGCAGCTTCAAAGGAGTTATCACATGGTTGTCCGATCATTTTGTCACCCTGGTTTACAAGATGATATTCGAATAGGATCTATCCTGTATGTCAAAGGCAACAATGGAGGCACTAATAGACATTTCTGATTAGTATGCCTCACCATCTAGCACCTTCATACGAATGTTCAGCGCGGAGAAGCCTCTGCATGTTTTACCGAAGTTTTCCTTGGACATACTCGTCATGTAGGAAGTAGCATATCACATCTTGGCAGGATTGATAGCTAGACTACACCAGAAGAAGAAGGCACCTTGGCCTGCTCTTCTATTGCGGATTGGGTTATACGAGATCAGGAGTTTCAAGAAAGCGGATGTCGAAGCGGAACAGATGAAGAAGTATCCATTCGACCTCCGAAGTTACAATCCATATGACCCACATTGTCTTGTGAAAGATCAATACACAAGAGTATAGTTTAACTGGATCCACGAGGCATTTAATCGGGCAGAGGAGGACCCATGGAGATATCGCTACAGTTTCTCCAGACCCAATGAAATGGCCGGCTTTGTTGTGGAGTTAGTGAAGCAACATGAAGCAGCATCCCACAGAGCCATAGCACCAGAAGCAACAACAGTGGCAGAAGTAAGCATACCAGTGAGTGACAAGGGCAAGAGGAAGATTGTCAATCACATGGAGGAAGAGCAAAGCTGTAAGTTTCGAGAAGATCCACTTATGGAGAAAGCAGCTTTGGCTATAGAGGCAAAGAGGCAACAACGTGACAAACAAATCACATAAAGGTAGAGGGAGAAGAGAAGAATGGAGGAAACAAAGAAGGAGCAACTCCGGATGGAACAAGAGTTGCGCAAATAGGAGAGGGAAATGCAGCAGCAACATGTACAGCAAGGGGCGCAACATGTGAAAATAGATGAAACAGCACGCGTATAGGTAGTGGACTCATCAGAACTGCTGGCATCAAGCAGACAGGGTGAACCATCGCAGGAGCGGGACTTCGCTCGTGAGATAGAGCAAGCACTTCAACAGTTGGATATGGATATGGAGCAACAGGAATTGGAACGAGACATCGACCTTATGCCTCACCACTAAGAGGTCGACTTACCCTCTTCACCGCATCCAGAAGACGACTAAGTATCAAGTGACCAAGGAGGCACTGAGATCCTTGGAGATCAGCCGGAAGGAGAGATGCACAACATCTCATTCGACGAGTCTCAACATAGAGTTCTGCAGTCCCGTAAAGTGTCGACTCCGGATGATCATACATCTCCTGTGCAAGTTGAGGAACAAGTGATCGTGTCTGACGTGTGCAAACATCCAACAGCCTTGGCCGATGCTACGGGAGTGTATTGCGGAGCCACTAGCTCAAGTGTTCGCTTTCTGATAGCTGAAAATGAGTGAAATGCTAAGGAACTTCACACGACCAAGCAAGGAGAGTTCGTGACAGCGTTCGCCCGAGCTGAACTGAAGAAGGTAATACTAGATGAAGTATTGTCCAAAGACACAGTTATGCGAGCGTTGTACTTCAAGTTTGGTACCGTGCATAAGGCAGTTATACATCTCAACGAATGGTAGCAACGATGTGCTAGAAGAGCACGTATCTTGGCGAACTTGACTATTTTTGTTGATTACATATAGACATGGATGATCAGATACAAGGGAGCCCCACTTCACTTGCCTAAGACGATGAAGGCCAGTGCGGTCAAGCTAAAGGCACGTATCCGAAGTCAGATCCAGAACTATGAAGAGCTCTCGCAGCTCATCACTAGTATACAAGCTTCCCATGCACGTGTATTCAAGAGTATTGATGTTGTGGTGCACGCACATGCGATCCCATCTATTGGGACTCTCACCCAGGCGAAGAAAAAGGCACAGGTCCGACTAGAGTTTGACTTGTACTTCGATGAGTTGATGCGCATTGCCACCAATCCAAACTTGCCCATAAGTGCAGACATCATGCACAAGTATGTTGCTAGTCCGGCCGCATTGAAGACAATGATGCGCATGCTTTCAGACGAGTTAGACAGAGGAGCCCAAACAGTGTACCTAGATGCTATGGAGGCAAGAGTCAAGGTCCATAAAGATGTCACCTTGGAGCACATGGACACCATCACGGACTACCGATCTTGGCATCAATATGTTACTGTTGATCATCGCGAGGATGTTGAAGAGTTGGACTTCCATGGTTGTCTAAGTCATTGTGATGTCTAGCATGGCTTGCTCAAGCTAATTTGTCTCACATGGGTACATGTGCATTGTAATGTAATGTCTTGTCAAGTGTAAATCAAGTGTCAATAGCTGGATGTAACAGTCATAAAGTAGATGAAGAGTCATGAGGGTAGATGAACTGTCACAAAGGGGAACATCAAGGGTCACCCCACCCTTTGCTATAAATAGTCCCTCATAACTCAATGTAAAGGCTTTTGGTTATCCAAGCATCCGATAAGACTATTTGGGAGAGAGCTTGGACAGTATTGTAACGAGCCTTGGCTTCTCCACTGCGCGGAGCTAGTACATCTATTTGGAGGAGCAGGCAATTGTGGTTGTAACGTTCCGCTATCGGAACTAGTGGTTGGAGATGGATGTATTGTATGACTGGAACTTACACTTCGTAATATAATAAAAGCCAGCACGTTTCATGCATATGTTGTATTTTATTCTATGTTATCTGGTTTACTCTAAATGATATATGTATTTGTTTCCTTATGCATGCATGTATAACTATCTATGTATGTATGTATAAATATTTTTGAAATGTGTTGTTGGTTTAACCATCACTTTGGATTGCTATCTAACTTACATTCCATGTTGTGATGCAACTTTGCTCGTGTGTTCCCTTCCTAATTGCGTGCTATCACAGGTTTCCAAGGGGCGCACTCATCTCAACCCCCATGTGTTAGAACCTCTCATGCACCTTCTTTGACTCACTGCAGCTGTCACACCCTTGCTACTAACAGATTCATCTTACTTGCCTCTGCGTGAAATCACGGTCAAGGCATTACCATACAACCCACTGCTGGGACTCCTACACCAAACGTTCTGAGCTCTAATTGAGACTTCTTACTGGGGAGACCGCCTGACATGTTGGCGGGTCACATGTTGGTGGGTCCAACACCGTCACCATAAAGGAAATACCTTCTTTTGGGATAAATCCTTTCACCACCAACCTCGCTATGTATATTTCCTTATTGCATTCACCTTCATGTTTAATCATGTATATCCATTCCTTTTAGGGCATTTCTTCCATTTGGAAGCTTTACTAAGTCTTAATTTTTGTTTTCCAATAGAAGTCCAATACTTCCTCCATTGGTTTATTTCAATCTTTGCTAGTCTCCACATTACAAGCCTCTTGAAAACAATGACGTTCACCTTCATCATTTAACAAAATATAATTTGAGGCTGGATCCCTTTATGAGTGCTTATGAGGCCTAATAGATCTGTGAACCAACTGTGGCGGTGTGCTTTTTATTTGGATCTCTTGTAACAATTGTTGTGAGGTTTCTTCTTCCTAGTATCCATACTTTTGTCCATCATGTTCTTGAATTCGTTGCCAAGTTTCTTACAATAGTGGGATATTTTCTTATTGTTCTACCAATTTGTCAACAATTCCCTTGGCCTCCATATCACATGCATACATTTTATACATCTCTGACTCACTAAATATCACAACCCTCCTAAAAAAATTGTGTTTAACTAGATCCCATAAACAATAACACCATCTGCATATCCCAAAAAATACATTTCATTGATTTATCATCTGACTTGGTTTTGTGCTCTTTGGGAGTATGCACAAATGCTTCACATTCAAAAAAAATTAGGTGAGAATACTTTGCCTTCTTACCAGTCCAAACTTCTTTAGGAATGCCACCATCTAGGGCTGTAATATGTGATTGATTGATGAGGTAACAAGATGTCCTTATTGCTAGTACGTGATTTATTGATGAGGTTGCAAGATGTCCTTATTGCTTCTTCCCTAAAGTGCATTTTCAATCCTAAATTTGACAACATACTCCTCACCTTCTTTATGATAGTGTGATTCATCCTTTCTGCATTACCATTCTGTTGAGGAGTACTAGGGATAGTCCTCTCATGTTTTTTGTCAAACTTATTACAGTAATCCTTGAATGCATTGGAGCAATCATTAGGGGAATGTTGAGGTCTAAAATGGGCCTCATAAAGAAAATAATAAAATAAGAGCTAAAATAATAATAAAAAAGTTACGATTTTTTTAAGAAAAAGAAAAGAAACTATTTTCTTAGTGTATTTTTGAATTATCTCCTTATAAGTCTACTCAAATTTTAAGTGTAAACACTCTTTGGATGTAGAATTAAAATGAGCATCCAACGAATACCCAATGTGCATACTTTTGAGTAGACCCATATTGAAAAAAAATTGAAAATACTTGAAAAAATTGTGTTTCATGTATTGAACAAGACTTTTTATGCATGTTCATTTCTTTTTGTTGTGCGTCTACTCAGAAGTACGCACATTCAGTGCTCAATGGATGTGGAAGTTAATCTCGCATCCAATGCGTGTCTACACTTGATCTTTGAGTAAGCTTATGGAAGTAAGCCAAAAATACATTTAGGAAAAAAAATTCCATCCAAGATATTTACCCTTAGGGATCATGTCATCATCTTGAATCCTATTGGTTCTTTTAAAGTTGATTTTGTTAGTAAATTTTTTGTTTCTTGTTTTGAGGCCCATTTTTTACCTTAAAATTCCCCTAATCAATGTCCACCATTATTTGTCCTCAAACACTTGAGTAGGTTATTGGTCTCTCTTTCAATAGCAACATGAAATTTTTGAAATATCACAAACACTTTACTTTTGATTTTCATGAGAGAGGCCCAAACCTTCTTGGGTACATCGTCAATCAATGTGACAGAATATGAAGCTCCTAAAGACTTAACATTGACTAGCCCAAACACATCGAAATGTATCAATTCTAAATAGATTTATTTTCCTTTCATTTCCACCTCTCATAAATGAAACTCTTCATTGCCTACCATAAATACAATTCGCACAAAGGCCAAGTTCATAGAATTTCAAACTTGGGAGCATATTTTTTGCCAACAAGGATATTTTTGGCCCTTTTCGCTCATGTGACACAAGCACTTATGACATAAATTCATTGAGTTTCATTCTTTTACAACAACATCCACATCTAAAATTTATGTTGTTGGCCTTATTGTATATAATGTTCCTTTCTTGAATCTTCTAGCCATAACCAATGACCCTTTACTAATTTTCCATCCACCTTTGCCAAAGCTTGTGGAGCAATCTTCACCATCTAATTGTCCCATAGAGATCAAGCTTATATGCATCTCTAGGATATGCCTTTCAACAAGATATTATTCCCATCTTGATTCATTGTTTCCCAAATGTACACTACCATAATCACTGACCTCATATGCAACATAATTGTTTTTGCATGGAGTTACATGGTGAGATGCCATAGAGTTAAGTAACCTATCAATGCTACTATTAGAAGTATATTAATATGTTTATTCTACTGAAATAATAGATAAAACATCACTTTTTGAATTTACAGTAGTGATCTCCTACTACTTAATATACCTAGCTTACACCAATAGCAACAAGAACTTGGAGTGATGATACCAGTGATGTTCACCATACAACAACAAAAGACAATAATAAACTTGAATCAAGGACTAAAGATAAAAATTACCATAATACACTAGATTTATGTGGAAAACCCAGCAATGGAAAAAACCAGCGGGAAGTTTTATTTAATCAACAAATATTGCTACAAGGTTTCTTTTTAGGAATAAAGATAACCTGAGAGAAAATAACCATAACAGCAACAACACATAAACTATGCACATCATGATTTACCTTGGAAACTCCAATCAGCAAAAAAATCAACCAACAATAAATTTATCGTGAGAGAAAATAACTATAACAACAACAACACATAAACTATGCACATCATGATTTACCTTGGAAACTCCAATCAGCAAAAAAAAACCAACCAACAATAAATTTATCATTATCTTATGGTTTAAAACTTGTTATTCATTATTTTATGAATTTCATTTTTAAATTTGTATAAATATAAAAATTTAATATATTTATAATTAATATTATATAAATCACTGTTGAAAATATCAGTTTCGGCAATATCGGCGAGGGTCCTGATTAAGCATGCTTTAAAAAGAAAAGATATAATATGAAAGAAAGACAATAAGATAGATGATGGTTTGAATTCAAAGATGCCAATTACTCAAATTAATGAAGAAATTCCGCGAAGTCAATGTAATGGAAGAAATACTTCTTTCTGGATAATGGTTATACGCCGCCATCTCATCAACTCATAATACAAACAATAAATTTGATCATAAAATTTTCAAAATTCCACGATGAAATCAAGCAATAACGTAAAAATTTATTTAAAAATACAAAAAAAAAAGCTGAACGCCGCCATGCTCCAGAGGCATCTGCTTTTCCATAAAATGTTTGACTTCTTTTTTTTCAGAAGAAAAACCATATTAAGATAATATAAGAGTGCTGGATATCCTTCTCACGCATTGTAACAAACCCTGTTTAATTCCTCCTCGTTTAATTCAGCTCTACCCAAACGTCAATTTCGTTTGCAGTTCCAATCTGCTGGAGTAATAATTCTTCTTCGCTACAGCAAGCAATGGCTAATTCAGAGCTTGCAACGAGGTTGGAGCGTGCAAGGCCGTTTCTGAGAGGGGCATATGATGAGATCGACCCATCGCTGCTCCAATTCATGAGCGTTCTGAGAGAGGTGGGAGCCTCTGAGTGTTGGCACAAGCATGGCAGCTTCTTCGATCATCTTGTGGATGTCTATCGAATTCTCAAGTTATGGAACGCTCCTGATTCTGTTGCCAGGTGCGGTTTATTCCATTCTTCTTACTCTAATTCTTATGTTAATCTCGCAATATTTCAGCCAAATGTTGACAGGCAGAAAGTGAGAGACCTCATCGGAGATGCTGCCGAAGAGCTTGTGCACATGTTCTGTATTGTGCCTAGGCAGCCCCTCATCCATGATGATCTCCTCTTTCATTTTACTGATGAAGAATTAGTCTCTGCCCTGAAAGAATCAGAGAAATCCATGAAAGAAGCCGAGGCAGAAGACTTGGAGCTCCAAAAATTGGAAATTGAGGACAAATTTGGCAAATGGCTTGATGGAATCCATGAGAAGTATGAGATTCTCAAAATCCAATCCAGGGAGAAGCTGGAAGGGTTTGTCCTGCCCGAATGGAGAAGAAAAATACAGAAGGTATTGCCAGCTGAAGGTGTGACAGTGAAGCATATCAAAAGTGGGGAGGATGTTCAGGTGCCCAGAAGATTGGTTGCCATATTCCTCTTCATGACCATGGCAGATTTTATTGATCAGCTATTCAGTTTTCAGGACGTTCTGTTTGATAACAGCAATGGAATTACGGCGTATGAGGGGAATACATGGACTGCTCTCTGGCCTGGGGATGGTAAGCCTGGGCTTTGGATGAATTCCATTTCTCGAATGGGGGCTCTCTATACTGTAATTGTGAGGGAGGAGAAACTGTTCCAGAGGGAAGAAAGGAATCAAAAGAACGAAGAAGAGAAGAAGAAGAGGGGTTTTGAAGAAATAGAGCTTGTGATCCCCCCTGTGTTTGATCACTGCACAGCTGTTCTATTTCCATCAGATCAGGTGACTGCCAGAGATTTCTATTGGGAAGCTGTTTGTATGCCCCCTGGGGAGAAGACCCATGAGAAGGCTGAGACCCTTCTTGCAAAAGCCTGTGAGCTTAATCCTTTCATAGGAGAGCCCCGTGTTGTTCTTGCTCAGATATACAATTCCCAGGGGAGATATGATGAAGCAGAGAAGGAAGCAGAGACAGGGCTGAGGCTAATGTTAGAGTGGGGTACAACTTGGGACAAGAGGATGTCATGGGAGGGGTGGATTGCTTGGACAAGGGTGTTACTGATGAAGGCCAAGGAGAAATCGTGGCCTCACACCTCCTGGGGGATCTTGAATTTAGGACTTGTCAAGTAAGGCCAGAATTTCAGATCTTGAATTTAGGCCTTGTCAAGTAAGGCCAGAATTTCAGATATTAATGTTATTCTGCAGGTTGGGGGATCTTAAATTTAGGCCTTGTCAAGGCCAGAATATCAGATATTAATGTAATTCTGCAGGTAATAATTTTATTTTTCGCTTAAATTTGCTGTTACATAGTAAAATCTATGAAAACATTTTGATGTAATGGACTCGAAACAAATGTTTGTTTGGAGTGAAATATGCCATGGGTGCTTAGAGTGATATTTACGATGGTCATATTGAATTTAAATTTTCTAATTTTCTTCGATATGTGATGTAACAGTGTCTGATAAACCACTTGGGTTTTTCATGCATCGATTCAGAATGCTGAAATCCAAGTGTTAAGTTTATTTTATTGGCTTAAAGTTATATATATATATATATAT